>NMUG010006338.1:0-12640 GCA_002855965.1 Monotropa hypopitys | reverse complement strand
GAGTTTCCTAGAGCATTGTGGAAGCATAGAAGATTCTAGAAACCTTCCAGAACCAATCATCCCCTAGAATAATCTAGAATATTGCACATAATTCTAGACTTGCAAAAATATTTGTACAGACTTCTAGAATGGATTAGTTGAGAAACTCCTAGAGAATGTTCTAAAGCTTTCTTGGTGTATAAATAGGTGAGGGCCGCATTTGCCCAAACCACGGGCTTTGTACTTCTCAAGTTCTAGTGATAGTTTCGCTCTAGAATTCTCTTGTGCACTGTATCTCTCACTCTCCATCTTTGGCTTGCTTAGGTGCAAGGAGCTGACATAGCACCTAAAGACGCACGATTGACTTGGAATTTCGAAGGACGTGACAACTGATATCAGAGCAGGTTATGAAGGCATCGTAACTAAAGAGGGAGAAGCATTATGTCAAAAGTCAACAAGGGAAACAAGGGAAGGGAAACCAACAAGGCAAAAAAGGATAGTTACAATTGTTAGTTTCATGGGGACCAGGCTGGTTAAGATGGAGGTGGTCGTTGCCCAGATGAAGGAGCGGCTTGATCGTGTGGAGCAAAGCACGACAAGATAGAAAGTCATATAAAGGAGCTTCGCAAGTCTTTGCTACGGAAGTATTACGTCAAGAGAGCTGACTTCAAAGTAAAAATATTGGAAGCCTTGTCCAAACTAGAGACCAAGCTCCACACCCAACCATTTTTGTAAGAGGCGTGCGCCTTGGTGGGCCTAGAGGCGCGACGAGGCACAGGGTTCGGGCTCAGTTGGTGTGGTGCTCAAAGGATTGCAAGAAACACAGGTTTTTTGGCGAGGTGCGCGCCTAAGCACCAGGCACATAACGCCCCTCTTGCTTTTATTGTAAAACATGAATCTATCTAACCTTAAAAGCCCTAAAAATCAATCGACAATCTATCGACTTCTCCCTCTCTTGCGCTGCTTGATGCAGCTTCGATCGACTTCTCCATTTGTATCGAACGAACCAAGGTAGCTCCCTTCGCTCGACTTCTCTCTTGTACTTCTCTTGACCCCTCTCGCTCGCTCCCTCACATCTCACCTCTCAATCTCGACCACTCTTGTTTTCCATGCATCGTGTCACATCGCCCCTCAATTTGAACTGTTGATGACCTTGTTGTTGCATACATATGCGTTGAACAGTTGAATTTGCAACAAATACATGTCAAATTTCATAATATATATGTACAGTCCTGATCACTTGAGAGATCCCGCACAGAATTCCTGTGCGGGATTCTAATCCAACGGCCGGAATAAGTCACTAAAACTTAAGTACTGACTCATCTCGGTCGTTGGATTAGATCCAATGGCCGAGATTAGAATCCCGCGCAGAATTTTTGTGTGACATCTCTCAAGTGATCATTTTCGTATATATGTATATTTCATAATATATACAAGTATATGTGTATATCTTATAACAGTGAATAGTCAATCATCTTGTTTTTTTCGTACTAGTTTTCTCATTTCAATGTTAAAATTGCAATAATTCATTATTTTTTTGAATAAGTGATTTAAATGTCAAATTTGATGATTTAGTTCTAATAATCCTTTGTCGAAGGTTTTTGTCAACAAACTTGCCAATGAGTGTTGTACTATTGTCAACTATTTGACATTGTGGATGTTTTGTCTTTTTTAAGCGTTACACACTCAAATTCATTGTCTTGGCATTTATCATTTGATATATTGTTGAGTGTTATTTTTGGCCATTTTTTGCCTAGGTGCACCTCGCTTCAATGAAACATGTGCCTTGCATTGCACCTCGTTCCTAGACCCCACTGGACCTTTGCGTCTCAATGCACCTCGTGCCTTAAATAATTATGCACCCAACTTAAAGGGGTGAAGGTGGGGTTGGAGGAGACGATGGCACATTGAGCCATATGCAAGCATGTTGTGGCTAGCAGAAGCATAACGATCGACAATGCAGGTTTCACTCTAAGGGTTGAAGCTCCCAAACCCAAGGAGTTTATGGGCACACGAGATCCAAAGGAGATTGACAACTTCTTATGGCACTAGAAGATGTAGGCATTTGGCTTAAAGGATGAGATGGCCAAAGTAAGAATTGGTACCATTATGCCTCGTGCCTTAAATAATTATGCACCCAACTTCAAGGGGTGAAGGCGAGGTTGGAGGAGACGACGGCACACCATATGCAGGCATGTTGTTGCTAGCAGAAGCATAACGACCGACAATGCAGGTTTCACTCTAGGGTTGAAGCTCACAAGCCCAAAGAGTTTATGGGCACACAGAATGCAAAGGAGATTGACAACTTCTCATGGCACTAGAAGATGTAGGCATTTGGCTTAAAGGATGAGATGGCGAAAGTAAGAGTTTCTACTCTTTACTTCACTAATCTTGATGTGACTTGGTGGCGCCACAAAGATGCCGAAATAGAAAAAAGACGTATGAAGAATTGAAGACGGAACTTAAGAGGCAATTCTACCTGGAGAATGTGTCTCGAATGGCTATAAAGAGCATGAAAGAGTTGAAGCATAACCGCACCATCTGAGTATATGTTGAAGAGTGTTTTGGGCTTATGCTTCAAATTCAAGTATGAGAGGAAGACTTGCTTTTCGACTTCATCGATGGTCTCCAATTATGGGCCATCCAAGAGTTACAATGTCATGGTGTCAAAGACATTGTGACGGCACTTACTGTAACGGAGACCTTGATGGAGTATAGGAAGACTGATGCTTCAAGCTCAAAGACTTTCAAGAATGATCATGGTAAAGATAGGAGAGATAAAGGCAAGTCGTCTAAATAGAATATGGGTGGATGCAAACCACTTAGTGGCAAGGAGTAGAAGAAAAGATCATAAGAAGGATGTCAAGAACAGTCAAGCCAAACAATTGACTTAAGAGGAAAGCACTCAATGCCATGTTGGAGGAGAGGATAATAAAGAGTAAGCCAGCATGTGATACTTACAGCTACTCAATGCTCTCAAGGCCAATCCAATGCCGGCTAGCAATAGGGATATATCGATGTACGTGGACTGAAGGACTACTACATCAATGGCAAGACCGCCCAAATCATGGACACAGGCATGTCTCAAAACTTCATCAAGCGGAAGGAAGCCAACAGACTTGGTCTGAAGCTGGAGAAGCGCCAAGGATGGCTAAAGACGATGAATGCAGAGGCCAACGCCTTGATGGCGTAGCTCGTTACATCTTGGAACTTGGAGAGAGAAAGTGGACTTGTCGATAACACCCTTGGCTGACTTCAACATCCTAGGAAGGCACATGCATGGGCCTCCCTCCAAGATGCGCATTCGAGATTTCTACAGGGCAATAACCCTATACACCCCCACTCTTGAAACAGGCTATACAGGGAAGAGTCCGACGGCATTCAAAGTTGCAAAATCTTGGCACGGGCAAGTGGACGTAATGTGGTCCTACTTGCATAAGGCGACCAAGAAGGTGATAAAGTGGGCCGATGAGGAGACGTGTGGAGTTTAATCTTGGAAACTTAGTCATAGTGAAGCTAATCCCATCTCAACACAAGTCCACAAGACCACTTCACAAATGACTTGTTCGCCGACCGTTTCCGATAATCAAGAAGGTGGGCAAGGTTTCTTACAAGATTATCGCAGCGACTCAAGATTCACCCGATGTTCGACGTAAGTTGCTTGAAACCTTACCACGAGGACAAGGAGTATCCAAGTAGATGCGAGTCAAGCAAGGTGCCAATGCGGAGTCACTACATCTCACGACAAAAAGGTGTAGTACATCATTGCCAATCGCATACTCAGGAGGAAGTGCTACGCTCCGCGTCACGAGTACTTAGTGAAATGGAAGGGGAAACGGGAGTGCTAGGCAAGTTGGAAACCAAAGGAAAATTTGTGGCAATTTAAACACAAGATCCGAAGGTTCCACGAAGATGATGAAATGAGACTGCAATAGGTGAGGGAGAAAATCATGACTCGGGCATTTTCACAAACATTTGGCATGCATTCCACCTAGACTTGGAGGGGTTCCATAAAATTATCTGGAGTTTTCTAAAGTATTGTAGAAGCCTGGAGGATTCTAGAAACCTTCTAGGATCGTATCCTAGAATAATCTAGAACATTGTACATAATTCTAGACTTACAAATATATTTGTAGAGAATTCCATAGAGTAATTGAGAAGCTTCTAGAAAATGTTCTAGAGCTCTCTTGATGTATAAATAAGTGAGAGCCTCATTTGTCCAAACCAAGCTTGAAAGCTTTGTACTTATCAAGTTCTAAGCTTCTCTCTACAATTCTTTTGTATTGTAAGTGATCCGAACCTGAGTAAATATGAAACTGAAATATGTGGATTAAAAAACACATAAATGAGAAACTTAGATATGAAGTTCATAGGATAGAACAAACCAAGACCATCAAAAACCTGGGATGCCACCAAATATCAAGAAATGCTTCAGTCACTACACAAAAAAACCTCAAGAAGAGTAGAATCACTAAAGACTTACCCTTCACCCCGTCTCTCAATTTCACGCTTCCTCCTAAGATCAGCTTTTTGAGCTTCAACTTCTCTGCTCATAACAGGGGGTCCAGCATTGAAACCCATACCAAAATTGGCAAGATCCCTGTAAATAGTAGAAAATTGTAATCCAATTAGTGACATTGACATCCAACTCAACCAAATATTTGATTCAAACCGGTCCTCCAGCATTCACATCAGCTATTCAATAAGAGTCCAAGACAAATGCAATAGACATCATACAGCAAAAAATGTCACAAGTGTCACCATTATGCAACACACATCCCATGTTTCTGTGACCTCACTTTTCCCCTTTATATACACAGATTCAAACTCCATTCACATCACATGGCACCTATGTCACCACGAACTAGGGAAAGGGTGTCGGCAAACCATAGGAGTGTCGGATTAATGTAATTTCATGTCTAAGAACAGATGAACAGAATAACTTCCAATGGAATTCTTTTAGTTTGTACTTCAAAATAGTGTTAATAAGGTGCCAACCATGTCATAAACATGTCATACATGAGTTTATACATATTTATACACTTAGATTTAACAATGAAATAGGTTTTCCAGTCAAAGTGCAAACACGAGTCGGACGGGGATACTCGATACAAGTGAAACGTAACATTTCGTAGAAGAGACAGCCTCACACAACCCTCCTATATCACCCTCCCCCGATCAAAACTCATTCCATCTTTCACAAATTTATTTTCTCCTGTTACTCATGTTTGCGAATTGAAAAGCGAACAAATGCATATCTATAACAAGGAGAGAGACAGAAAGAGAGAACAAGTACAGAGAACACGAGCACACCTCTGAGGGGGGACAGGAGGCATCATAAAACCTTGCGCTCCAAATGGGTCCTGAGGTAAGACTCCAAATGGAATGTCAAAAGAACCAAGTCCATAACCCATATAGGGCAGTGGACCACCATATGGTGTTACATATCCTTCCATGCCAGATGGCATGCCACTCCAAAATGGATTATATGGGGAGGGCCCCATAGGCATCATATTGTAGTTCTCAGCTGGGAAGTGGTCTTGAGGAAATTTCCATTGAATTTCCACAGCTGAAACAAATCCAAAAGAGAAAATGAATGAAGTCAAGATGATGCAGGCTACACCAGCCTCAAATCAGCGTGATGGATGAATTGTACTCCCATCAAACATTCCCAACAAACTTACTCTCAAAGGTCCCAAGGTACATTGCAAAAAAAAACGTACCATTCATTGGCAAACGAGCTTTCTTCTTTTTCTTTTTCTTTCCTGAAAATTTTAAAAAAAAAACTATAACTAAACAAAATGATGCCATAATAATGTGCGACTGTGGATGGGTTTCCCTCCTAATGACCATAATCCCCAAGAGTTCCATATTTACGTCCACTTTTATGTCAAGAATGGAACATGACACAGAACCAAGAATCTAAGTACAGCTGTCAAAAACTATAAGCAGCACAGAGATTAATAACAAACTAATAACAAACTAGAAACAAATATCCCAGCCAGCATCAGCCTAGATGCATTACCTGCCTCAGCAGAAACCGGCAGCTGAAGTACTTCTTCATCAGCCAGAGGAGCACTCCCCTGAGATGCAGGTTCCTTCACACTGATAGAATCGTTTGTAGCCTCAAAAGCATCTGGAGCTTTTCCCATCCACTCTTTCTCCAAGGGCTTCTGAGGAGCAGTGACAGTCTTTCCATCATTTCCAGTCTCTTTCACCTTTGTCATCCCTTCACTTTTAACGGGTGGTACTTGCTCTCCCTTTGATGTTGCAGAACATGTAGGGGACAGAACCCTAGGTTCCATCTTAAGCTGAGGAATCTTAGACTCCATATCTGAAAGAAAATAAGTTAAATATTACCATAACATGGTTGTAACTTGTAAATTAAACCAGTGACGAAGCACATACCTTGGAGATGAAAAGCACTTCCAGCATTTTCTGCACTGCTGTTATTATTGGACTCCAAAATTCTATTAATTGTGTCTCTGAGAGTCTTGTTGGGCAACAGATCATCCGCTAGAATATTTGTGGCTCCACAGACACACATTGACTTGGATATTATGTGGTCTCTTATACCTGCAAGCAAACTTGGCTAATCAGATAGAGAAAAACCACAGAGCAAGAAAAATTGAAATTTGAGCAAGTAAACATCCATGGTGACAAAATATCCACAGCAGCCAATCACGACTTCAACTTGACCAGAAGCAAGAGATACAAAGATAAAGGGTGTATTTGGGAGCCCTATTTTAGCATTTTTATTTTTTTGGATAATAAGTGTTCGACAACCAAATCAAAATGCATTTTGTCACATCAATTCTCAAAACCAAATGATAGGGCTACATTTCAAGAATCAGCCCACTTTTTGAATTCTTGTTTTGCATTCTCAATCCACCTTTGAATGAAAAAACTATTTTACCCCTTACATTTGAGTTGTACATAAATCATAGGAAAGGGCAACATGTCAAAAAGAAAATCATAATGTTTCTTCAGATTATATTCCAAACTCTACTCGGACGTAAAATCTATTCAATACATATCATCCAAACAATTTCACTGATTCATAACACATTCTGATCATAATTCACAAGTTAGAATCTATAAGCGAAAAGAAAATTGACTCCAACACCTCAAAAGAATCAGAAGGGAAAAGGGTGCAGGAAGTTGGGTCAAATAGATCCTGACAAATTTGTAGATACTGTGCATACAACTTCAACACTTAAAAGCAGCACTCGTGTGTAACTTCTGTAAAAAAATGTGTTGCACAGATGTAAAAAGAACATGCACGTGGAAAATATAACAAGTTAAAATCTTACACTTATCACAAAAACTCGTAAAACAGCACTTGCTTGTCAGAACGGCATCTTTCATAACATCTTTGCATAACGGACAGTGAAGTTCAGGCGGAAGATCGCCAACAGAGCGAGTTGAAGGCATTCCTTCAATTTCTTTTTCGAAAGCAGCCCTGTACAATTACAAAATCCAACGAATCAATAACAAATCTTCTTACATGCAAGCAGTCCTCAAACAGTATAAAGAAAATCGATTCCTATAAAAAGTAAGAGATCAAATTACTCATTTGGCTTCAAAACAGCAACATCACCACTCGGTAAAGCATAGGAGCCATCTGGATTTGCCATTAACATAGACCTTGGAATACCAGTCGGAGGTTTCACTCTTTTGATGTCATAATTCGGATCTCCATTTGTGGGGCAGTGCTGAATAAAATGTCCTGCGTAAAACAGTTAACAAATTTAGTACGTCTCCACTGTTATGTGATTACATCCATAACCAAGAAAGAACAACAACACCTTCCTTCTTTTTCCCCTTTAAAATTAAATTGAAACACCAAGGACATTTACATACCGGGAACCTTACACCTGTGACATACATAGCCCTGTGGTGGTGTCTTCCGCTCTAGCCCACCTCGACCTCAGGAATTAAAATACAACTTTAGTCTTACCAAAATCATAATTCTTAATTACCAACTTAAATGGTCCACCATTGTCTGGCCAGAAACATTCCATAAACAATTTTGATGTGGACAAATCTACTGAACGACATGATGCTACCGCATCAGAAACAAATAGATGAAATGGTAGAAAGAAAGTATCTATGTTAATTTAAAGAATAAGAATGAAGGGAAATTCTAATGTTTAAGAAAATCACCAAAACCACGTCCACCCATTAGTCTGCAACCAATACCCCGTCCAAAACCTCTACCAGGACCAAAGCCATCAGAAGTTTGACTGCAAAACCAACAGGAGGAGATCATAAAAGATTCTACACATTCCAAGATCAAACACCAGAAACTAACTGTCCCAAATCAGATAATGGGATAAAAGAAGAATATGTCACCGCTGCCAGTCCAGGGCTGGAGTATCGATTAAAGCCTTGATCAAAGTGTCCTCGTCAGCTTTACTGGGAGGAGGGGCATCCTGATTTGGATTGCCAGCCTGAACCGGTAAAACCTCGGGAATTGCATACAAATCATTTCCAAATTCATCCCATTCGGAATCTTCAGGCTGCAAAGCCCGGCAGAAGATTAGGTCATTGGGCGAAGTACTAAAACTGACACTCAAAACCGTCCGACAAATCAAGTATTTTGAAACAAAAAGATAGCAAATTAAAGCTTACATAGTGCATGACAGATGAATCGGCTCCTAGAAAACTACTCTTTGCTAGTTGACCATCGTCAAACTTATTAGTTTCCAGCAAGGGCCTGCAGTACAATATACACTCACCAATCTGAACGAGAGACTTAATTCTCACCAACAAGAAAGGGTAATAAAACTTACAAAAAGATTCCCTATGTTAGATGGACTCGGATACAGTGTGGGGTATGGGTATATATCCAAGTGTTGCATTCATCTGTTCTCGTATCAAGGATGTAGGGACAGTGCAAAATCCTTAATATTTTCCTTTATTTTCTGTTATAGTGTCTATAAGGTGTCGTAGACCATTTCATGCATATTACATGAGTTTTATGCATAGTTTTTCTGTAATGAACATTGGAAACACCTCTCAATGAATTATCAACTAAAAATGCCACACATATCCATGCCCTTTCCCAACAGTGTCCGACATGGTTACTTCATAGAATCCATGCAACACAGAAGGTCTTAACATCACCAAATAGTTATCCACTGAGAAAAAGAGATGACTCCACTGCCAGAATCAGTAGGCTCATTCAAATATTGCAAACCTAGACTACAACTTAACCTGAAGAAAAGACAGTGAAGCACAACAAGGTGGTCAAAAAAGATTTAAGGATTGAGATAGTACTCGTTTTGTTCAATAATTGATTCGGTAACTATGGGCTGGCGACGGCATCCAGGAACTCGACGAATTAAAACAGATGTATTTTTGGGAATCAACATTGCTTCATCAAGATACTCTGAAATTGCAAAACAGGAAAAAATCTATAAAGCACGACAAATAGAACCAAGTATACAATTGACTAAATTAAACTGCCCAACCGTGTTTTCCATTGACTCTGTAGAATAAACTTATGTATTCAAAATACCCACTAATCCAATTTACCAGCACCCATGAATACAACTGTACACTTAAGGTGTCATCTCATCCCTCAAACCCAAACAAGGCAAACCTAACATCACTCTCGTCCTCATAACAGGAAACTTTTTAACATTCACCAAAAAATGGGCTCATGTGACAATCCAGTACCAACAGAAAGTTCTTCCCGTAACAAAATCCATCACCCAAGGTGCTGTTCACGCATCAATCCCTTCAACGAATGTGGCAGTGCATATTACCCATTAAGCCTCTTTGGCTACAAAGGTGAGAAAAGAAAAGAAAAGAAAGGGGTGTTGTTTCCCTTAATGATGAAAAAAGAAAAGAAAGGAGAAGATTTTGTTTCTCATCAAATCTCATCTGTTTTGGTGAGAAACAAAAAATGGAGTTAGGTGTGATTTGAGATTTTCATCCCCTCTTCCCCATATCCAATTTTATCCCTCCAAACAAGGGAGAGATTCCATTCTCCCTCAATTTCCTTTCTTTTCTCACCAAAACCCTCCATCCAAATGAAGTGTAACTTCCTTTCAAATTTAATACCATAGAAGAGATTATGAGCCCGTACACACAAAAAACACTACTCACCCAGAAGAATTGAAGAAAATAACAGTTTAATAATGCATACCTAATTAAGATATGTTAGACCCCATACATCAATGTAATTATAACTTTCAAAAACAGAATTGACTTCTTAGAGAACCAAACCAACCTTCGTTAGTCTGGGCGTTGGTGACAACGAGGTCAAAATCTGTACCCCTGCCCAAATGCTTGAATTCAAATATTTTTTCTTTCAAATTGGCAACTGATATGAAATGACCGTCAATAGCAATTGAATCGTAATCTTTTGCACTTTTAAACTTATAATACACTGCCATATTGAAATTTCCGTTTCCCTCTCCTCTAGTAATATATAGAGCTGAAGCGCAAACAAAAGCCCTAAAAATCAGAGGCCAATGAATAAATATTGAAGGCCTGATATTTAACTCGAACAACAATATGTAACAGTACAACGAAAACAACACTTTTTTCCTTTTTTCTAACTCTCCAATAACTAGAAAAGATCAAACCAAATCAGCAATTCTTTCAGCACCGTCAATGTCTTAGAACCTAGCCTCCGACTACAAGCAATCGAACAAGTGAGTTTCAGACGAGAAAAGCCTCCGATGATAAATGGAACCGTTGAGAGGACTTTAAGCACACCAACAGTAGCGCTGTCAATCAGATCTGACAGATCACGTCGACGATCGAGAAAGGCCCTTCCTTCTGATGTCGATCAGCAGCGAATAAGCGGTTGAATCAGAGAAATCCGCACGGACTTGAAGCTTCACCAGCGGAGACGAGCCAGCCAACGAGAACCCCCACTCCTTCAGATCTATCTGCTTGTCTAGCAAAAAAGATCCACGAATTCGATGAAGTGCGTGACAAAACTAAAGATAAATATTCACCGCGGGATAGATATTTTGTGAGAGAAGGTTGATGGTTCCTCGAACGATTTCGCGAATGAATCGAAATTGTGGGTTAGGGTTACGAAGGTTTCAGATCGGCGGAGAGAGAAAGGGGGCGAAGCTGATGAGGGGAAACGCTTCTAATAATGCGATTACGGGGAAAGAGTGATGGAACTGTCGTATATAATGAGGATGCGAATCGGGTGAGGTGACGCGTGTTCGTTTCTGATTTGATGAACCAAACAGCATCGGGAAAGCTCTAAAGTACAACCGTCCAGTGTGGAAATCTTTCCTCATTCACAAAACTTTGAATCGTGTCCGTCGTAGGTATTTGACTTGTGACCCGTAACTTCAGCCATTGGTGTGTCGGCATCGGGTTGGGCCAGCCCGACTTGCAGAAAATCAGCCCAGGACTGTCCATGGGCTTTGCTCATCGGGCTTTATTCTAAGCGAGTTGGGTCGGGTTGGCCCTGAGGAAAAACTGAAGCCCGGGCCCGACTCTCGTGTTTGGTATATGCGGGTTCCTTGACGGGTTCGTAGATGGGCTGATAAATGGGCTCGCAAAGTTTAAATAGTGTATTTTATTAAAAAATATTTTTTTAAGAAATGGTTTTTTAGAAAACACCTTAAAATCCATTTTGTAAAAACATATTTTACATTTTTAACATTGTTTTATACTGTTTACAGTTTTTACATTATAAAATCAATGCAAACACTTTCTGTCGTGACACATTTCAAACTATTTTCATGTAAACACCTTCTGTGTCACAAAATCAATGTAAACACCTTCTGTGTCACAAAATCAATGTAAACATCTTCTATAAACAATCGAAATATAAAAAACAATGTAAAAATTAAGTGTAAAAACTGTTTTAAAAAACATATTCTTTTAATGATTACATTTTTAGAGAAAAAAATCATCGTACCTCTTTAAAAAATGTAAAAACAATGTGAAAAAAAATTAAAACACATTAATTAGAGAAGAACTTAGTAAAAATAATGTAAAAAATTAGTGTAAAAGAAAAATAGTGTAAAAAGAGATTTAAACGTGTTGCTCTCATAACTCTCTTAAAAATATCTTTTATTGTAAAAATAATAGTTTGAAAACTATTTTATTTTTTGTTCGGGCTCGAGCTCCCGGGCTCCCGGGCAGGGACCGGGCTTTTAGGTGAAGCCTAGGCCCGGTCATATTTTATTCGGGTCTGTTCAGGCCCGCCCACTATACGGGCTCGGACCGGGCTTTGCTCTAGCGGGTGGGCGGGGTCGGACCGGGCTTCGGGTCCACGGGCTAAATGGTGAGGCCTATGTGTGACTTGTGTGTTTGCCACTTGGATAATTATTCCGTACTTAAAATTGAATAAGTTTAGTATTAATAAAATAAGTTAAATTTATTAAGAAAAAATAATTTTACTAAACATATTAAGTGATTATCAAAACAAAAAAAGTAGGACAATACCTACTTTTTTTGTTCCGTCTGATAGTTTTGAAGATATTTTTCTTGAAAATTTTAGTTTTTGAAAATAGTTTTTAAAACTATTATTTTAAAAAAAGTAATAAAAAATCATTTTGAATATTTTTTTCAAAAAAAAATTTAAAAAATATCTTTTTGAAAAAAAAGTTCTTGAAAACATTTTTTGAAAAAATAATTTTTGAAAATAATTTTTTTTAAATATATAGTTTTTGAA
>NMUG010006337.1:0-12641 GCA_002855965.1 Monotropa hypopitys | reverse complement strand
CAAATTCAGGTGCTCCTATCACAGGGAGAAGGGCCATCTGACAACTAACTGTCGGTCCTACAAGGATTTCCTCGAGGAATTGGTCACTGCTGGCCACCTTGGGAAGTATATTGATACAGAAAAAACAGCAGCTACCATAACGAAGGAGGACCCCAAGCCGGCCCTGTGTATTATTAATGTGATCCATGGGATGGTGGATCACCGAAGGGAGAAGCAGCTTCGGTCAGAGCTCCAACAGATTGAGTCGAAGGAAATCCTTGTCGTCCAGCCCATGCCGAAAAAGTCAAAGTTGGACTCCAGGTATTCAATAACTTTCTCAGATAGGGATTCCGAGAGGGTTCAGCACTCTCATGACGACGCGTTAGTCATCACCCTACAGGTTGCCAACTGCCAGGTCCAAAAGGTCCTTATCGACCTTGGCAGTTCGGCAGATGTCATATATTATTCCATGTTCAAGAAAATGGGGTACAAGGCAGAAGACCTTCTACCGACCGATGTGCCACTGGTAAGATTCAATGCGACTTCTGTGTGTCCGCTCGGTAAAATCCTTATCCCAGTGACCATTGGCTCGATCACTACCGAGGTGGAATTGGTGGTGGTCGACGTCCCATCACCCTACAATACTATCTTGGGCCGAACCTGGATCTATAGCATCAAGGGAATGGCTTCCACATACCACCAGGTCATTAAATTTATCGGTAGTAGATGAGTGGAAGAGCTCAGAGGAGACCAGACCTCCGCGAAGCAGTGCTACATCGCTGCTGTCAAAGGGAAAGTCACCCGTGAGTAGGTTCATTGGGTGGAGGTTCCAGATCAGCAAGTGCTGGAGTACGTCGGTACAAGCGCCTTAGGTAAATCCATTGAGGACTTTGTTACCGTCCCTTTGAGCATCGATGATCCGGAATGCTTTTTTCTTGTCGGCTCCCAGTTGGCCGAAGCCGAGGAGGATCTCATCAACCTCTTGAAGAAAAATATTGAAGTGTTCACTTGGACACCCTATGAGATGCCAGATATAGATCCAGAGTTCATCAGTCACCACCTCAATGTTCGGTAGGAGTGCCGACCCGTCGTTCAGAAGGCTAGACGATCGGCGGCGACCCACGCCGATGCAGTTATAGAAGAGGTGGACCGATTGACTAAAGCCTAGGCGATCAGAAAAGTGCACTACCCCACCTGGCTAGCCAACACGGTGGTGGTCAAGAAGAAGACCGACAAGTGGAGGGTTTGTGTAGACTACACTAACCTCAATGAAGCTTACCCAAAAGGCAGCTTCCCAATCCCAGGGTAGATCAACTGGTCGATTCAACGGCCGGACATCCCAGAATTAGCTTTATGGATGCCTACCGAGGGTACCACCAGATAGCAATATTCGGCCCAGACCAAGATAAGATAGTTTTCATCACTCCCAGAGGTCTCTACTGCTACAGGATCATGTTCTTCGGCCTCAAAAAATGCAGAGCAACCTTCCAGAGGTTGATCACTAAAATGTTCAACTTTCAGCTTGGTGATATCATGGAGGCCTGTATCGATGATATGGTAGTCAAGAGCAGTGCCGAAGAGCATCACCTTGCAGACCTCCAGGCCGTCTTCCACATTCTCAAGAAGCACAAGCTTCGGCTCAATGCTTCGAAATGTGCATTCGGTGTTAGCTCAGGCAAATTTTTGGGCTACCTAGTCACATGCTGAGGCATTGAGGCCGACCCATTACAGATCACAGTCATCCAGAAGTTAGAGGATCCCAAGACCCTCAAAGAAGTTCAGAAGTTGGCAGGAATGGCGGCAGTCCTCAACCGATTTATCAGTAGATCCTCAGATAAATGTCAGCCATTCTACGAAGTATTAAAGAAGAAGAACCGATGACACTTTCTCTGGACCGATAAATGCCGAGAAGCTCTCGGCCATCTCAAGGAATATCTCTCCTCGGTTCCCCTTCTTTCCAAACCAATGCCGGGGAAGAGTTGTTCCTCTACCTGGCCATGACTCCATATGCTATCAGCTCAGCCTTGGTTTGGCAAGAAGGGGGCGAGCAGCTCCCAGTTTATTTCTCAAGCAAGTCTCTCATCAGCGCGGAGACCAGGTATCTTCCTCTTGAAAAACTTGTATATGCTCTGGTTATTACTTTCAGAAAACTGGCGTCGTACTTCCAGGCGCATACTATTGTGGTCCTGACCGAATTCCCCCTTCGGGCATTGCTTAAATGTGTTGACCTATCTGTCCGAATTACCAAATGGGCCATTGAGTTAGCAAACTTTGACATCAAGTTCTATCCAAAGACAACCATCAAAGGCCAAATCCTGGCCTTCATTGCTGAATTCTCACCTCGTCTAGAGGAGCCTCAGATCGAAGAAATCATTGCCGAACAGATTCTATCACAGTCACTGCCAAATCAGGACTCGTAGAGGATGTTTGTCGACAACGCCTCAAATTTCCAAGGGGATGGGTCCGATGTTGTCCTAATCTCTCCCGATGACATCATTCACGAATACTCCCTCTGGCTCAACTTCAACGCTTCCAACAATAAAGCAGAATATAAAGCCTTCCTAGCCGGACTGAAGGCTGTCGAAGAGCTGGAAATCTAGAGCCTCGGCATCTATAGCGACTCTCAGCTCGTAGTCAACCAGATCAATGGCAACTACGAGTGCCAAGATGAGTGGATGGGAAGGTACATGCAGAAAGCCAAGGAAAGGCTTGGGGCTATTCAAACAATGTCAAATCCAGCAGGTCGGTAGGGAGCAAAATGCCCATGCTGACGCTCTAGCTGGAATAGCCTCAGCAGCAGAAGTCAAAGAATAGAGGACAATAAGCATCCAGAGCCTGGATCAGCCGAGCATAGAAGTGTCGAAGCCGTCCACCATCTTTTTCATCAGCCATGGCCCAAGTTGGATGGCCCCATCATCGCATTCCTGAAGGACGGCTCTCTACCAGAAGACAAGATGGAAGCCCACAGAATCATCCACAAGTTGGCTCAGTTCTAGATGGGCCCTCAGGAGAAGCTCTACAGACGATCTTTATCAGAACCGTACCTCTTCTGTGTACATCCAACGCTGGTAGAAGGAGTTTTGCAAGAGCTCCACGCTGGCAGCTATGGAGCCCACACTGGGGGAAGATCTATTGCACACCGAGCCATCTCGCAAGGATACTCGTGGCCGAAGATGATGGAAGACGGGGAGAAGATAGTCAGAAAATGTGACGTTTGCCAGAGGTTCTCCCCAGTTATTAGACAATCAGTCGAAGAGCTAACGCCTCTGACCAGTCCATGGTCGTTCGCTCAGTGGGGCTTAGACATCGTTGGCAAGCTCCCTATGGCACCAGGAGGATTCAAATTCTTAATCACTGCCACAGACTACTTCTCCAAGTGGGTGGAGGCCAAACTGCTAGTCACTATAGAAGACAAAGATGTCAAAAGATTTGTTTGTAAAAACACAGTCTCTTACTTCAACATCCCCTACACCTTATCTCTTGGAGCCCTTTTGTTTCAAAGTTGGTTATTTTCCATGATGAGGTATCAACACTCACGTAGTTGTTGGTAAAATGGGCCTTATGATTCATTCGAGTAGGTGTTTCCTTTTCTAATTTGGTAGAAATCTTGAGGCATTACCAAGATTTTCTAGTATTCTTCTTTAAGGGGTTTGACCGTCGGTCATATCTCATCGCGAATTTAAATTAGTTGCGTTTGTTTTAGATTTTGTATACTTCACGATGCGGTTGTCAGTTAATTCGTGTTGCGGGGACGTTGTTGGGTTTGTTTAGACTACTTAGGATTATTGCGTTATAGTTGGAGGGTTAAAATAAAATTCATAGAATATTCTTTTTGCTCTATATTCTATTCATCTTGGGTGCCCCATGTGAGTTGTTTATTCTTTGTGTGTCTTCTTGTATGATTATTGTTAAAGGATTCTAATATTCTCTTTGTAAGGTGTCAATATGGATGCTAGTCGTGCTTTGAATGCGTTGAAGGGGTTCCTTCTCATGAACCCTCCCCAATTCAACGGTGAAGGTGACCCATCAGAAACAAATCATTGGCTCGCAGGCATCCGCCAGATCCTTGATGCTTTGGGTGTTGTTGATAGTCCTATTCGAGTGGCCCTAGCAGCGTATCAATTTGTTGGAAAGGCCAATGAATGGTGGAGCTCAGTGATGATGAATCACCAATTGTCCAGTGCATCTCCCTCTGAGAGTTTGTCTTAGGAATAGTTCGAATTTATGTTCGACGAGCAGTACCTTCCTAGTTCTTTTCACGAGCAGTTGAAATTGCAGTTCGAGTGTATGATTCAAGGAGACATGGTTGTGTCCCAGTATGCTATGAAGTTTCAAGCCTTGTCCCGTTTCGCACCAGGGAGGGTTAGTTCGGAAGACTGCAAGTGCCGAATGTTTGAAAAGGGTTTGCGTTGTCCGATCCGAAAAATTATGGCGAAGCAGCAAATTCATGATTTTGTTGTATTATTGGAGCGTGCTAGAATGGTAGAATCTTGCCTTGAAGAAGCAGCTCGGGTGCCTTTGGGGGTGCCATGTCAACTTCCTACTAGTGTGTATTCGTTCACATCCGGGAGTTCTGGAAAGAATCGAGGCCAAGCCCAGTCAAAACCTCTGTATAAGCATCGTGGTGTAGGTTCTTCTTCTTCCTCATCTCTCCAGGCATAAGTTGTCTTCAAACCTCAGGTTGTGTGCCATAGATGTCGGCAATCGGGTCATGTTCATGCTCAGTGCACCACACAGTTCTCCTCATCTTGTTTCTTATGTGGGGAAGTTGGCCACAAGACAAGAAAGTGTCCCAGTGGAGCTAATGCTCGTGGAAGACCGGGTCCATGATTAGGTCTCACTCTTGACCGGCATCCCTCATCTATTTAAATTAAAATTGTTAGATCTGTAATCCCTTGACTGTAACTCTTGATTTTGTTGGAGATGGAAACTTTTTTCTTTTCCTTATTGTCTTGCTATTGAACTTGAGTTTCTAAATGACTGATTTCGTTATGGCCGCGTGCCCTATCATTTGATGTCGGTTGGTTTGATCATACTAGTAGTCTTCTCCTTTCCTTATTGGTTGACAAATTCATGCAACTGTATCATGATCGACGGTGATGGACCACTTGATTCACCTTGTTAGTTTTTATGTGAGTCGTATTTCATTTGATGCATAGGGCTTGTCGACTCCTCGATAGTATTTATTTTGAGCCGTAGGTTGTGGATCTAGATATGTATGTTGTAAGGTTTGTTGATTCTTAGATGATGTTTCTTTGACTTGCACTCTGTCCAATACATGTGGCGGGACTTTTCACATTCATTGCGGTGTTTTTTTTGAGTTACATCTCAAATTTGCAAACTACCCATGTAGTATGTTGTTTTGTTTCGAGATTCTAGTTGGGTAACGTTTGTCGACCCTGTTTCACTCATGACTTCGGTAGGACTTTCCGGTATTCGAAAGATGTTGTGGTTCCGTGCTTGTCTTGCTATCGATGTTGTATCCTTGGCTCGAATATTGGTAGTTTAAATTTTGGTTGTGAGATTTTAGTAGAATTAGAAAGTGTTGTCTTCGTTTGTTATGCTCTTGCGTTGAACATTGTTTGATCATCAGCAAGAGGTTCGTGGACTTAAGATGTGTATATCTGTTTGGACGTGGGAAAGTTGGGTACAAATGCATATTGTGGTGTAGATGTGGTGTGAGTCAAGTGCCATGACATATTGTTTGGGCTTGGTACTTGTACATTTTGGCATGTGTGGATGTGTGAGTATTTTCTTGGTTATGTGATACATGTTTGGCGTGGTGAATTAGTTTGAGAAGAGCTACCGGCCAAGACATCTCAAAACGAATCACCAAGGTCATACGGTTACCACACTAGGATGTGTTCGTTTGGTGTGGTGTGTTCTTTGGCCCGAGATTTTAGAGCATTTTCATGCATTATATTTATTTTTGGTTGGTTTATGGGTATTGGTACCATGACGTATCCTCGCTAGTTATGAATTTCCAAGCATTCTTGCAAACGGTTTTAAAGCGTGTCCTTGGTGTATCCTTGGTGTTTCGGCATGTCTTTAGCATATCCTTACATATTGGTGTATCCGTAGTGTGATTGTTGGTTTCTTGTTTTTGAGAAAATTAATCCCTTATGGGATTCTTCATCTTTTGTATCTTTAGCAAAACCAATTCTTGTATCGACGTATCCCTTTTGTGTCAGTGTGTCCACACCTTATCGGGAGTAGTCCCTTTTATTATTTAGTGTGGAACATTGGTTTTCTCAAAGTTTGGCGTTCCTCGGTGGAAATCTTTGCATCTCACTCCTTAGTAAATCTCA
This sequence comes from Monotropa hypopitys, assembly GCA_002855965.1. Taxonomy (NCBI): domain Eukaryota; kingdom Viridiplantae; phylum Streptophyta; class Magnoliopsida; order Ericales; family Ericaceae; genus Monotropa; species Monotropa hypopitys. Next base: position 6,354 of record NMUG010006337.1, on the reverse strand, counting down.
TGGATGAATCATTGGATGTTGAAGTAAGGTGGTACTTAGGTTGGATTGAGCGTTTGAGCAATTGTATCGAATTCATGCATTTTAGCTGAACTCACTCCCATTCTTGTTGGGATCTCACTCTTGAGAATTTCATTGTGGAGATGTGTTTTGATTTCAATTCATTATTGAGGACTCATCCAACACAACTTTGAACACTTTTATAACATTTTCAACCCTTCAAAGGTCACTCAAAGACTATTTTCTCACCTTTCTAAGGTCCCTAAGCATTATAAACAAACTTTAAAATATTTATATCACTCTATAAACATCTAACTTGATCCATCACCTCACAAAACATCCTCTTTTGCTAAAGATAATAAAGAATTAGATTTCTATCTATTAATTAAGGTAACGGATGTTACATTAAATTTTTTCCTTGGACTTCAAATCAAACAAGCCAAAGATGGAATCTTCATCAACCAAACCAAATACACCAAGGAGCTTATCAAGAAGTTTGGCATGGAGACATCCAAGGTAACAAGTACTCCCATGAACACATCCACAAAGCTTGACAAAGATGACAATGGTAAAAATATAAGTGAGAAACTCTATAGAGGTATGATTGGTTCTCTTTTATATGTAACGTCTAGTAGACCGGATATAATGTTTAGTGTTTGTATGTGTGTACGCTTTCAATCTTGTCCTAAAGAGTCACATTTGATTGTCGTGAAAATTATTTTTAAATATTTGATAGGATCTCAAGAATTAGGACTCTTTTATCCTAGGGGTACTTCTTTTGATCTAGTTGGATTTTTGGATGCCAATTTTGGTTGTTTCAAAGTTGATCGTAAAAGTACTAGTGGCACTTGCCAATTCCTTGGACATTCTTTGGTCTCTTGGAATAGAAAAAAACAAAACTCCATCACTTTATCTACCACAGAAGCAGAATATATGGCAATCAGTAGTTGTTATGCCAAAATTCTTTGGATAAAACAACAATTGAAGGATTTTGAATTGTTCTATGATCATTCCTATCAAATATGATAACACTAGTGCTATAAGTTTAACTAAGAATCTCATTCAACACTCAAGAACAAAACATATAGAAATTTGACACCACTTTATTCGAGATCGTGTTCAAAAGGGGGATGTTGAAATTTTATTCGTAAATACCAACCATCAATTGGTGGATATTTTTACTAAAACCCTTTGTGAAGAACAATTCACTTTTATTAGATGAGAACTTGGTATGTTGAATTGTTTTCAAAATTTTTTATTGGGGATTCATTAGTTGCCTTATAAACTTGTGTGTTGTGTTTAAAAGGAATTTGAGTTGATCATGGAGTAACAAATTCATACTCCAAACATTTTTAAATTAAGTATGCCTTAAATCTTATTAAATGTTGCTCCAATGATAATTCATGAAATTCTTTTGTTAATATTCAATTTCATTATAATTTTCATTGAATATTTTCGTAATGTCCAAATTTTTTCTGAACCAGAATATGGCCGGTATATCAGGTAGTATATGAGTTGCATACCAATCTTAACAAAACTTGGATAGTAGGTTCTACCCTATCTTAGTGCATATCCGATTGAGCGCCGGTATGCTGCCCGGTATGCCGACTGGTATACCAGTTGCATACTGGGCTTAACAAATTTTGGCCAGTAGCTCCTATGTAGTCTCAGTGCATAACCGGTATAGAACCGGTATGCCATCCGATATACCAGTCTGCTATAAAATTCAACAGAAGTGTAGAAAACAAATTTCTCACCTTCACTCTCTCTCTCTCCTCCTTTGACCTGCAAAAATTTCCTTCGAAAAAACTCTTTATTTTTTCACCGATTCTCCATTTCTAGTCCAAATCTTTCACCCAAACTATCAAAATCACCATATTTCTACCCTGTCTACATCATACTCAAAGAGATTTGAATTCCATTTGTTAAAACTCCCTAATTTCATATTTTCTCAAAAACTCAAACCCTAGGGTGAAAACCTTCAAAATCCCTCAAAAAATGTTGACTTCTCAAAGGGCATCGAAGAAAAGCAAGCGCACTGAAGGATAAGCTAGCAATCCCTCGAGTTTTAACCCCAAACTATTCTACAATTTGCTATCCTCGATGGGATGGGAGGCTTTCTCGTCCAAGACCGTTATAACCGGTAGGAAGGTATTTCCCTCAATCTATTATAAGCATCATTTGATCAATTACTTACAAGCGGTCACTTGGAAGAATATCTTAGAGATTCCGACAACTGTATACAAACGGTTGGTTCGATACTTCTTCTATAACTTGCGCGTCAAAAATGAGGAAGGATCTTTAGTAATTAAATCTTTTATAAAAGGTAGAATAATCGAGTTAGACATAGATGTTCTTGTTGAAATTCTCGGTATATCGAAAGACATAGATGAACTTTCAGATGCTTTTAGTGACTTGTCTAATATTTTGAGCACCATCACATTAGAACAAACCATAGGTGGAGGAATCCATAGGAATGAACTTTCTCATGAAATAAAATTTATGCATGCCTTCATCTATGAAAATGTCATTCCTAAGGCAGGTCACTATGACGCGGTATCCCCTATGCAAATTTATGTCATGTTCTGTCTTTTGAGGGGGTATCCATTAGACTTGAGCTTTGTTATTCTTTGAGAGATGGCATCCGTTCATCACGATCGTCAAAAATCTCTTCCTTTCGGGGCACGTCTCATCAAAGTATTCCAACACTTTGATATATCTCTTAGAGGCGAGGCCATGGATGCTCTAGATAAATCTCCCCTAGCTTTTCCTAAAGCCAAAGAAGACACTAGATGAAAATCTGTATCTATGGAAGAAGTTAGGCCTCCTCCTCCTGAGCAAGGCCAAAGCTCGTAAGCCCCTCCTCCTATGTCCCATGATTTCATGAATATTATTCTTAGTCAACTTGCGACTCTCACCACTAATCAAACAACCTTTTTTGAAAACTTGAAATTCTTTACCGATACCTTTCACACCTATCAAATGAGGACCGATGAGAGCATTTCACATCTGACACACCGAGTCACTTCTCTTGCTGACCAACAACAACATATTATCGACCAACAATAGTGGTACCAAAACTTCTATGGTCAGCAATACCTGGGATTCACTCCATACAATCAATTTCAATCTCCTCTTATCTATGAAGAGCCTCCACACCAGGAAGATGACCCGGTCGATGGTAATAATTGACTCCCTTGTTTACCTTTTTATTTTGGGTATGTAATAAAGAAACTTGTGCTTATGACTTTGCTTGTTCCTTTTAAAGTCCAAGTGTGTTAAAACTTGGCATTTGACTTGAAAACTTGTCTTTGTTGATTTGGTTTTACCATATTATCTACACTTCATTTTCATTTTATATCTATTGCATTGTCTATATTTTGATTATGCCACGGGAGGAGAAGAAAGAGAAATGTGTGTCATGAGTAAGATTCATCAATGAAATGGTAAGTATATTTTGATCAAATCTCTTTTACTCTTATTGTTGATGAGATTGTATATGCTTAGGAGGAGATATTTCAAATTCTTTTCAAGTATGCTTATGTTTAGGGAGAGCAATCTATTTTAAAAAAGATTTCTTTTGGAAAATTAAAATCATTTCTCTTAAATTTGTGTCATAATTAAAAAGGGAAAGATTGTTGATCCTCTGTCTATTTGGAAATATATCTATAGTTTTGATGATGAATTTTAATGGTCATTATTTATTACACAAATTGGAGAATTCGATTTTTTAGTTATAAATTTTTTTGGGGGAAATCCTTAGTTATTCATAATTGTTTTATATATTCAAACAACCAAGGATTTCCATGATTCAATTATTGTGAAACATTTTCTTAATGAAAAGTGTAGTCTTTGGAAAACCCAACTCATTGGAACTAGCCTTGCCTTCATTGGATTTATAGGCTACCCGAATTCTTAACCGAAATCATACCAGTATACCGGGCAGTATGTCGGTCGGCATACTGGCGATATACCGGCCTTCGTTAAAATTGGGTAGTAGCTTTGACTCACTTGTAACCCTCACCGGTATACCGGGCAGTATATCGGTCTGTTTATTTTTTTGCAAATTTCAAAGATCAAATGCTCAACAAATCACCACAATGCCCCTCAATGGCTAAAATGGCTAGTTTGTGATCAAGAGCCTATTTAAAGGTATTTAAATGCCATTGAAGACACACAACTCTCTCAAGCATATACATTCAAGTCTTCAAGCCTACAAGTTCAAATTTACTCTCGCGAGCCTTACTTTCATATTTTTCTATGGGAGAGCCTTCATTGTCATATTTATTTCAAGGCTGTCATTGTAAGGAGGTTATAATCTCCAAGTATCTTCATTGTATTCATATTGTAAAGATCAAGGAGGATTGTTCCTTGGTAAAGGTTGGAGAAGCACCCAGAAGCTCCTCAAGGAAAAAGGTTGGAGGACATCTCAAAAGTTCTCAAGGATTGTAAGGTGTAAGGGTTTGACAATCACCCTAAGATTGTAACTTAGTAGAACTTTCATATATTGTGGGAGAAGTGGATGTAAAGTTGGAAATGACCCACCCAACCGAACCACTATAAAACTCGAGTTCTATCTTCTCTCTTACTCTTGACTTATTCTTCTCTTATTGTAATCCTTCTTATATTGCTCTAGCTCTCAAACTATTGTCATTGCTTATACTACTATCTAGTCAATCAAAAATCATTTTTATTCTTGAAACAATCTCAAAGCCAAAAACCTCAACCTTTATCGTATTGCAAAAATCTAGGTCAACGAAAGGCACTTGAGTTTTGGTTCTTGAATCTAAACCTATTTTAATTAAGGATATTTGTTTTCTTGTTATTAGCATTGAAGAATTTTTATTTGATCATTTGTAATGGTTCAAGAATTTATATTCCTTTCCCTCGAAAATTCCGGATATTTTATGGATTTTTTTCAGATATTCCTTTGGTTATATCTCGAATTTATTGATCCTCGGGTCTTCCCGAGACATGTCTTTGTGCTGTGTGAGGTTTAGGAGGCTCGGAAAAGCATTCGACAATGTCTATTGATGTTCGCGGTCTTGACATGTCTATTCGGCAAGTCCACATTTTGATATACATGCCTCTCTCTCTCTCTCCCTCCCTATTTTGATATGAGGGTGCACTGCCTCTCCTCTTCTTGCCTTGCATTTCGATATACTGGCTTCCTCCATTCCTCTGTATATCAAAATGCAAGCATTTCGATATGCCCAACCCATTGATAGATTTCGATATATGGCTCCATTCCCCTTTCTTGCATTTCGATATGTGTCATTTTGATACGTGCCTCAGCACATATTGAAATGCAAGGCCACTGTTGGGAAGCCTTTGATCACATATCGATATGCACTTGGGGTGCATATTGATATGCAAGCTCTCTGTTCGGACTCCGTTGGGCTGTATTTTGATATGCACAAGGATTGCATATCAAAATGCACTATTTCTCCTCTTGACATACCACTCGTATATCGATATACACAGTGGTGTATATCGATATACACATCATTAAGGGTAGTTTCGGGAATGAGTTTTGGGATATCCATCTCTCTCAACCCTAAAACTTTTACACTCACAAAACATACACCCACACATCCTTAGCCTCCTCCCCCTCTCTCTCATGTGATCTCTCTCTATATATATCTCTCTCCTTCTCTCCTCTCTCTCTCTCTCTCTCTTTCAAACCATTAAGATTTGGAGGAAACTTCCTTCATTAACACCGACCCACGTGTCATCCTTTATGCATCCATGGTCTTGGATCGTGCATTGGAGCAAAACCCTCATCTTGGGTTTCTTGTATCTTCATTTGAAGTAGGGATTTCTATACCTCTTGTTTTTATTGTTAGTCTTCTCTCTTCTCCCTCAAACTTTACTAAAGAAATTATTATGTTCCACAAATTTGGGTTTGTGGTTGGTTCATTTGTACTTCATTATATTCCCCATGAACTCAATTTCTAGATCCCGTAGCTATTTTGGAAAAACCCCAATTTTTATGAAAACCCTAGATTTTCTAAATCATTGAGTAATTGTGGATTGCATCGATTTACATGTTGATGTTGTGAGAATGGGATCTATGGAGAGTTTGACACATTGAAGTCTCACATTTGAAAGAACATTTATAAAACTCATGTTTTGGATCAAGATATAAGATTAGGAGGTGTTTGCCCTAATCTAGTCGAATTAAGAATAAAAATGAGTTGAACATATAAGTGGCCTTAAAACATGATAGATTATCTAGATTGGCTATAATTATATGGGAAATCATTCCCCGGGATTTTGATTCTTGAGTGACTAATTTTGCACTCACGACATTGCACAATGGGGGCTTGACTGGGCCCTCCCACCGGATCAAAAGGA
>NMUG010006336.1:0-12641 GCA_002855965.1 Monotropa hypopitys | reverse complement strand
GATAGAGGAGAAACTCTATCGATAGAGATGCAGCAACATATGAACAGAGGCCCTCGCTATCGATAGAGTGACCATACTCTATCGGTAGAGGAGCAATTATATCGATAGAGGTGCCACCATATATCGGTAGAAGAGAAACCATTATAGGACAGAGCCACTCTCTATCGGTAGAGACACACGTAATGCATGGGTACTGATACATAGGTATCAATAGAGGGGAATACATAGTCTCTCTCTATCGATAGAGGAAACTTCTCTATCAGCAGCGAGGTAAGGAAGCGCTCGTGTTGATGCAATTGTATCGGTAGAAGGGCCATAAGCCTTGGTTGTTCTTGGTTATTTTTAAGAACTTCAATAAGATGGTTAAAAGACATGTTTAAGAGTTAATTGACTCATGGAATATTGAAGCATTTAACTTGAATTAATATTTATTCACGAAGTTTGAAATATTAGTTAATAAATCAAGGAATTCGTGTATTTACATCATTTTGTAAATCGCGCATGTTATAGTTAGATTTGCATATCAATTCATACTAAAGATAGAGTATGAACATGTGCAGAGGAAGACACATCTGAGGTGCCAAAATTATAGATTTCAAATCTTGTTAAAGGAATGAGATGTTTAATTCATTGATAATATTCAATTGAATTATATTATTGTGAAATAGGTTGTGTTGTACTGTGGTTGTGTGACGTTAATGCAACACATGGTCTATGACCAATAGACAATTGACAGCTCTGATACCGGCTGTACATTTGGTGGTGCCACGGGTAATTTCGTGGGCAAGGTTTGTAAAAGCCTTTAATGATCAGTATTGTCCTGAAACATATCAATTTGAGCAGGAAGCATCATTTATCAATCTTAAGCAGAAAAATATGTCAGTGCCTAAGTATGTGGAAAATTTTGCAACTCTTGCGAGGTATGCTTCCGATCTAGGGGATTCTGATACAAAGAAATGTAGGCAGTCCAGGAGTAGGCGGGAAACTAATGTTGCTACGAGGTTAACAGATACTAGGGAAAGAGATTATGCCGACTTGGTGGATAAGACCAAAAGAATTGGCAATGATGTGCAAAAAAATGAAGATGAGAATAGTTTAAAAAGAGTAAGACTGAATCAAGAAAAATTGGGAAATCTGGGAGTAGTTACAAGGGTGGCCAAAGATTTCAGTCATGGAATGGCAAGAGTGGTTCCAAACAAAAAAGTGGACAAGGATAGAGCACGAGTAAGCAAGGTAATGTAAGGTTAAGGAGGGTGCTTTGAGTGGTCAAGGAGCAACCTATCAGGGATTGTCCGAAACCGGAAAAGGGACTGAGACTGGAGAAATTGACATGGAAAGGCAATGCTCAAAACCTCAGGCTAGTAGCATCTTCGGCTGGGGACAATCCCGAGTGGTACAGTTAGTCGTGGTGGTGGGGTGAGTCATTCTACTACACCATGAAGAGTATTTTCCATGACACGACAATATGTTCAGGCGACTCCAGAAGTGGTGACAGGTGCCATGGTTATTTCTAGTATTAATGCACAAGTTTTAACTGATGTGTCAAATATGTTCAGTATGCATTTAAATAAAACTTGTGAGTTATTGGATAATATGTTAGCAATAGCAACACCCATAGGGAAAGTAGTAATTGTTGGGGTTATGTACCCGGAATACGAGGTGTGTGTTGGTGGTAGACATCTAGGTCTGAATTTAATTCCCTTAGTTATGTCTGATTTTGATGTCATTCTTGGTATGGACTTTTTGTCCACATATCATGCATCTATTGATTGTTTAATAAAGTCTGTTTTAAGGTGTGAAGTGAGAGTAAGGTTAAATTTTGTGGAGATAGACAGGGTGTCTTAAATTGTATGATTAAACGTAGTAAATTTGTTGAAAAAGGGGTGTCAGGATTTTCTTGCTTATGTGGTTGGCAGAGAAAAGAAATCATCGGGATCGGTCGATATTCTGATTGTGAGTGAGTTTGCCAATGTATTCCTAGATGAGTTACTGTAGATTGTGCCTAACCGATAGGTGGAGTCCACTATTGAATTGCTACCCAAAAAAATCTTATTTCTATTCCACCATACAAAATGGCTCCATCAAAGTTGCTAGAACTGAAAATTCAATTGAAAGATATATTAGATAAAGGGTTTGTGCGACCGAGTATCTCGCCTTATGGAGCACCGATTCTTTTTGTTAAAAAAGATGGTACCTTGAGAATGTGTATTGATTACATGCAATTAAATAAGGTGACTATGCATAATAAGTATACATTGCCAATGATTGATGATTTATTTGATTAATTGCAGGAGACAACCATCTTTTCTAAGATTGACTTGAAATCTGGGTATCATCGGTTGAAAATAAAAGCCAATGATGTTCTTAAAACAACTTTTCAAACAAGATATCGTAATTTTGAATTCTTAGTTATGTTATTCGGTGTGACTAATGCTCCTGTTGTGTTTATGGATTTGATAAATAGAGTATTTGAGTCGTACTTAGATTCTTTTGTTATTGTGTTCATTGATGATATCTTAGTCTGACTAAGGATTATCACAAACATTTAAGAATGATTTTGAATACTCTACGAGAGAATCAGTTGTACAGAAAGCTGAGCAAATGTGAATTCTGGTTAGATAACGTTGTATTCTTGGATCATGTGATCAACAAAGATGGTATCTGTGTGGATCCGAAGAAAGTGAAAGTTATGGTAAATTGGGAGAGACTTACTACTATATCCGAGGTACGTAGTTTTCTTGGTTTGGCAGGATATTATAGGAGGTTTATTCAAGGCTTCTCAATTATTGTTTTACCTATGACTAAATTGACAAGGAAGGATGTGAAATTTGAATGGACCGACGAACGTGGAAACAGTTTTATTGAAAACCAGGTTGGTAACTGCACCAATGTTGACGATACCAATGGGTACAGAAGATTTAGTGATTTACAGTGATGCATCTCATCAGGGATTGGGTTGTGTATTGATGCAGCAAGGTCAGGTTATTGCTTTTGCACCCAGACAGTCGAAGAAACGCGAGTAAAATTATCCTAACCATGACTTGGAGTTGGTAGCCATTGTTTTTGCATTGAAACTGTGGAGACATTATTTGTATAGGGTAACATGTGAGATCTCAACGGATCATCAGAGTCTGAAATATCTATTTACTTAGAAAGAAATGAATTTGAGGAAGCGTAGATGGATAGAATTGATTAAAGATTATGATTCTTCTATTCATTATCATCTGGACAAAGCAAATGTAGTCATCGATGTCTTTACTCGAAAGATAACTTGGACATTGGCATGTGTACAATGCTCCAAAGTTACAGTTTTTACAGAGTTGAGACAGATAGGAGTGGATTTCCTATTAAGATATGACGATAGTTTATTGACATGTTTCAGTGTGCGACCTTTATTTGTGGACCATATCCGAGAAGGGCAGAGACAGGATCCTCATTTGGAGAAAGCCAGGCAACAGGTATTTGAAGGTGTGATTTCCAATTTTAGCATTTTGAATGATGATATGCTTTGTTTTTTGAAGGAGATTGTGTGTACCGAATGATTCAGGACTGAAAAGATAAATCCTGGAGGAACACATAGTTCTTCTTATGCTATGTATTGAAAAGGAGAATATTTAGATTTGTTTCATTACTGATTTCTAGGAATTTCTTAGCTGTATTTTATGTAAACATAGGCCTAGTCAACTATATAAATTAGGAAAGTTAGTTGTATAATTTTATTCTGTAGTTATTGTGTTTCCTGATTTAGTTCCCTGTAGAGCCCATAAGTCATGTACGTGTATATTGTTCTTTGCATCAATGAAAGATTACTTTCACAGAAACAATTCTTTTTCTAATTCCTTCATTGATTACATGGTATCATAGCCGAAATTCGGTTCTCTTAAATGTTTGGCAAAATCTTTGAGCGCGTCCAAATTTTTGGACACTAAGCACATACCGAGATCAACAATCTCTGAGTGTGTGCCAAAGTCCAACATTTTTTTAGGAATTGCAATTCCGTTTCTTTGTGCCCTGTTTTTACCCTATTAGTTCAAACCAGAGTTTTTTTCAGCCTTCATTGCTAATATTTCTCATGTCATTTGTTATTCCTTGGTAAGATCCAAGCATCTCACAATGTCTGAAACCAAATATAAATTCTCTTCAAAGCCCACTGCCCGTGGGTCCAATTCCGATCCACACTCTGTTCAGATAACCACCATGAGCCTTAATGGAGACAATTTTTTGCATTGGTCACAATCAGTGTGTGTATATTCGAGGGAGAGGGAAAATCGGGTAACTGACTAGTGATACAAAGACGTCCGATCTGAAGGATGCCGTGGATAAAGGCATTGCCTCTAACTATATGTGCTATCCAACTGCTAAGGAAAGAAAAGTGTGGAGACATCAATTGAAAACTCTGCTCTTGTTGCTGCTGATGCAAATACAATCAAAATTTACCAGTTAGAACTGAGGAAAAGCCTAGAGTATGGTGTGATTTCTGCAACAAACCTCGCCATACACGTGAGACATGCAGGAAGATTCACTGCAAACCAGCCAACTGGAAAAGCAGCAAGTCCGGAGAACGAAATGCTCATGCAAATGAGGCTGATTACAGTCCCTTTAGTAAAGAGCAGATGGATCATCTTCTGAAGCTGCTGAAATCCAATCCAGAATCTGGTATTCCTAGTGGTTCTTTGGCCCAACAAGTAGCAAATCTAGTCTTACACCTTGGATCATTGATTCGGGTGCTTCCGATCACATGACAAATCTATCTCATGTTTTTCATTCATACGTATCTTGTACTGGTAATAGAAAGGTCAGAATTGCAGATGAAAATTTCTCGTCTGTTGCAGGGAAACGATCTATCAAAATCTCTGAAAAAATCACCCTAAAATATGTCCTTCGTGTCCATAATTTGGCTTGCAATCGCTTATCTGCGAGCCAAATTTCTAAAGATTCTAATTGTAATGTTAAATTTATTTTTAATCTCACAGTGCTTTCCAGGACTTGAGCAAGGGGATGATTGGCAGCTATGAATCACAGATTCGGATACGAGATACGGATACGATACGGATACGTGGATACGTCTTTTTTTCAAAAAGTAGGATACGATACGTTGGGGATACGTTGAATAAAAAAATAAATAAAAATAAATTTCCATAGACATTTAAAGTTAATCATGACACAAGTTCACCATTCATAATCATATGTCAAACAAAAAAAAGTTTCATTTAACATCATCATCATCATCAAAAATCAAAATATTGACATTCTTCATCTAAAAATATCATAATCATCATTCCATTGCTCTTCCATATATTTCGGAGTTCTTCTTGATAGGAAGCGGAGGTTGCTATGAATGAAAACCAAGTCTTCCGCACGTTTTGGAGTCATCTTATTCCTTTTAGCCGAATGCACAAATGAATATGTACTCCAATTTATCTCGCTACATGATGATGAAGAAGGTTGCACAAGTAGTTTTAATGCTACGCTTTGAAGCAAAGGTGCACTTGCATCATAAGTAACCCACCAACTCTTAGGGTCCATTGCATAACAATCATGGATAGAAAAAAAAACAGTATAATCTAAAAAACGTATCCAAAAGCGTATCCAAAACGTATCCGAGCGTATCCAAAACGTATCGGAGAATTAAAAAAAGGATACTCTAAAAAAATGTACCTAATACATATCCGGAGCATATCCGTATCCGATACGCGTACGGTACAAGATACGAAACCTAAATTTGAGTATCCGTGCTTCATAGATTGGAAGTGCTAGAATGGTGAATGGTCTCTACTATTTTGATGACAACTTAATAAACAAGCTCAAGGCTTTACTAGTATTAGATCCCTCTCTGTTCGTGAACAAATAGATTTGGCATCGTAGACTAAGACATCCAAGTTTTTCTTATTTAAATTACCTATTTCCTGTTCTATTTAAAAATGTGGATTGCTCATCTTTTCAATGTGAAAGTTGTTATTTATCAAAGAGTCATCATACTACTTACAGTTCAAAACCATACTGTGCTTCAAACCATTTTACTTGATTCGTAGTGATGTTTTGGGATCCTTTTAAAATTACCACATCTTCTGAAAAAAATGGTTTGCAACTTTCATATATGATCACACTCGGCTATGTTGGGTATATTTGATGAATGATAAATTTGATGTGGAAATTTTGTTTAAAAACTTTTACAATATGGTTGAAAACCAATTTCAAACAAAAAATAGAATATTACATTCTGATAATGGGACCGAGTATTTCAATAAATTTTTGGGAAATTTTCTAAAGGAAAAGGGAAGAAATACTAACCTACCATTGCCAAACCTAGATGACTCGCAAACAAGGGAAGAAATACTAAGACAAGATCACATTAATCCTACACAAGAGCTCCTTGTTTACACTAGGAAGGGCACTCGTCAAAAGAATAAAGACTTGCATGCCGCTCTAACACAAGATCAATCGTTGTCTCCAAGCGATGGTCCAACTACTACTCCAGATAATTCAAACCCTTCTTTGTCAAATTTCACTCCTATTACCTCCGATCGTGATATACTTATAGCACTTAGAAAGGGAGTCCGAACCTGTAAAAATCATCATATTGCTAATCATGTGTCTTACCATAGACTTTCTAAGTCTCACAGAGAATTTACTTCAATAATCTCTAACCTGTTTATTCCAAGAACTATTCAAAAAGCCTTAGATAATCCAGATTGGAAATTAGCAGTTTTGGAAGAGATGAATGCTCCGAGAAAAAATGGGACATGGAAGAGTTGACTTGCCAAGGAAAAAGAAAATAGCAGGATGCAAATGGGTGTTTACAGTTAAGTGTAGAGCTGGCGGAAGTATAGAAAGGTACAAAGCATGTTTAGTGGGGAAAGGATTTACACAAACAAAGTATTGATTCACGAGACTTTTGCTCTAGTCGCAAAGATTAATTACATCCGTGTCTTACTATCCTTTAGTTGTTAGTCTTGACTGGTCCTTACACCAGTTTGATGTTAAAAATGCATTCTCGAACGGTGATTTAGCAGATAAATTCTTTATGAGCCTACCACCAGGGTTTGAAGAACGACTTGGTAAAGGGAAAGTGTGTAGACTAAGAAAATCCATGTATGGCCTCAAACAATCTCCTAAAGCATGTTTGAGAGATTTGGGAAAGCTGTTAAAGGGCACAAATATACACAAAATCAGACAGATCACACTATGTTCTATAAGCACTCTAGAGAAGGAAATATTGTTATCTTAATTGTTTATGTTGATGACATAATACTAACATGTGGTGATATTGAGATTAAGGACTTGGGAGCTTTAAAGTATTTTCTCGGTATGGAGTTTGCCAGGTCTAAAAAGGGCATATTTGGGTTTCAACAAAAATATGTGTTAGGACCTTGGAGAGACCGGTATACTCGGTTTCAAGGCAGTAGAGACACCAATTGAGCCTAATCTGCAACCATCCAAACCCAGAGATATGAAGAATAGGGAACAATTCCAAAGACTTGTCAGAAGATTGATCTATTTATCGCATACCTGCCCAGATATAGCTTTTGCAGTGAGCATGTAAGTCAGTTTATGCAATTTCCAGGCCCAAAACACTAAGACAGTGTACAGAATCCTAAAGTACTTAAGGGATTGCCTGGAAAGGGTTTGCTATTTGAGAAGCATGGTCACCTACAGGTTGAAGTCTATACAGATGCCGATTGGGTTGGGAGTATAACCGATAGAAGGTCAACCTCTCGCTACTGTATTCTTGTTGGAGGAAACCTTGTTACTTGGCATAGTAAAAAGCAAAATGTGGTGACAAGAAGCAGTGTTGAAGCCGAGTTTAGATCAGTTGCTCATGGAATTTGCGAGGTGTTATAGGTTAAGAGAATCCTAGATGAACTAAAGATCTCAAGTCCTTCTCCGATAAAGGCATATTGTGATAACAAAGCAGCGATCTCAATAACACATAATCATGTCCTCCATGTAGAGATGGCAATTTACAACGCCCCGCCACGGCCGGGGTAGGGTTTTTCCAAGTTTTCTAGTATCGGGTCGGGTTATGGAGCGATTGAAAATTTCAATATGTTTCGTGGTGGATCCAGGTTGATGTTGTCCCACCTCGGAAAACCCGTCTGAATTTTTTTAATGTTAGTTCACAATTTTATTTAAGATTTTCACTTTTATAATTAAAATCAACTTTATATTAATAATATTTCACATTTTTATTTTTAGTTAAGGTTATTTTTGTTATTTTGATGTAATTTTTATGTTAAGTTAATTTATTTTTTATTCATTCACATTGTTTTTGATAACTCAGGTGTCCGGGCCAGCTTACGCGCACCACAACTAATCCTGAGGGAACCAATCTCAGCGCCAGCTACTGGGGGCCCCGCTTATAGCCAGAGCTTCGCTCTGTGCGGCTGGCCCAAAGGGGTGGATGTTTCCAAGAGGTTTCGATCCTGAGACCTAGAGGAAATAGGACAAGGCAGGGCGGTAAACCCGTTACCCGATAGGGGCGGATACGGGGTGCCAAAAAATACGTGGTAAGGTTTGGGGCGGGGGTTCGGGGCAGTTTGGAATAGGGTACGGCAAAACCCTCCCCAACACGCCTCTGTTGCCATCCCTACCTGCATGACAAAACAAAGCATGTTGAGGTAGACAAACACTTCATCAAGGAGAAAATAGACAACAGGCAGATTTGTATGGCCTATATACTAACTAATGAACAGATTGCAGATGTTCTTACAAAGGGACTGTCCAAGAAACAGTTTGAGAAATTCACCGGCAAGCTGGCTATGGAAGATATCGTCAAACCAGCTTGAGGGGGAGTGTTGGAAAGGAGAATATTCAGCTTTTTTCGTTACCGATTTCTAGGGATTTCTTAGCTGTATTTTATATAAACATAGGCCTAGTCAACTATGCAAATTAGGAAAGTTGTATAATTTTATTCTGTAGTTATTGTGTTTCCTGATTTAGTTCCTTGCAGAGCCTATAAGTAATGTACGTGTATATTGTTCTTTGCATCAATGAAAGATTACTTTCACAGAAACAGTTCTTTTTATTCCTTAATTGTTTACACTATGACTTAAAAGAATATTTTTCGTGGGCTAGTATGAAAAGAGAGATTGCGGAATTTGTGCCTAGTTGTTTGACTTGTCAACATGTGAAAGTGGAACATCGAAGACCCGCTGGTTTGTTGCAGAATCTTTCAATACCTAAGTGGAAATGAGAACATGTGACAATGGATTTTGTGGCAGGTTTGTCACGTTCTAAGAAGAGTTATGATTCTATTTGCGTTATTGTTGATTGCTTAACGAAGTCAACTCATTTTCTTCAGTTTAGACTACCTATACTACTGACAGATATGCTCACTTATATGTCGATGAGATTATTACGTTGAATGAAGCACCTTTGTCGATTGTTAGTGGCAGAGTTCCAAAATTTGCTTCGAGATTTTGGTCTATTTTGCAGCAGGCCTAGGGTACTTCATTAAAGTCCAGTCCTACTTTCTATCCATAGACCGACGGGCAGTCGGAACGGACTATACATGTTCTAAAAGATATGTTGGAGTGTGTCCTTGATTTGGGGACAATTGGATTAAATATTTGACTTTAGCAGAATTTGCATATAATAACTAACAGAGCATTATTGGCATGCCACCTTATGAGACATTGTATGGGAGACATTGTAGGACTCCTATTTGTTGGGATGATGTGGGAGAGAGACAAATGGTAGGCCAAGAGTTGGTTCAACATACCGTCGATGGTGTAAAATTGATTAGAGAACATCTCAAAATTGCACAGGATCGACAGAAAAGCTATGCCGACGAGAGAAGACGTGTCTTAGATTTTGATGTCGGTAATCGGGTATTTATTCAGGTATCATCATGGATAGGTCATTCGTTTTCAATGGAAAGAAGAAATTAGCTCCACGGTAAATTAGTCCTTGTGAGATTATCGGTAGAGTTGGGGCGACAACATACCAATTAGCTTTGTCACCAGAGTTGGCACAATTGCATGATGTATTCTATGTTTCGATGCTTAGAAAGTACATATCTGATTCTTCTCGTGCATTGAGTACAGTGCCAATAGAGTTAAAAGAAAATGTATTGTATGTGGAAGAACCAATTCAGATTTTAGATCATTCAGAAAGGGTTTTGTGTTCCAGGGTTGTGTCATTAGTGAAATAGGGTTGTGCCATTAGTGAAATTTCTATGGTGGAATCATGACGTCGAGGAGGCTACATGGAAAATGGAGGAAACTATGCAGAGGACGTATCCCCCAAAACTATGTTTGACACGACTTTGGGCAGGTGATTTGACATTTATGACGGTATTTGCTCGCGTTGTCTCCTCTAAGTAAGTGGTGGGGCAAAATGTAGGGTCAACAAGGACGATATAGACTAAATTGTCTGGCATACTCTTCAATTCCCCCAGATATTCAACAAAGGAACGATCTCCTTGCTTGCAGTTATTAATATCTGGTGCAATTGATAAGTACGGGCATTGTTGTGTTGGTGACCATAGTAATCGAAATCGTACGATTCACAATTCAAATCGTACGATTCGAATCGATTCACTTATCATTCAATACGAATTAGTAGTAGAAATCGCAAATCAACCTAAATCGTTGCCGAATCGTCTGAATCGTGTGAACTGAATCATATGAATCGTGTCAATCGTGTGAATTGTTCGATTCACTTCAGTTCTTAAGAGTTGCACATACCCGGGTCTTCGGTAAGGTTATATAGACTCGATGGCTAAAAAACAATTTTTTGTTCATTTTCTCCCTTTTTTGATAATATATTTACTTGTATAGAAATGTAAGAGCTTTTAAAGTTGTTTTCTCTTTTTTGTGATCTTCCATTCATTTCTAGCCCTACTTATTTCGGCAAAAAGATGCAGCAGCACCACCAACAACAGGTGTGCTTGACTTGCAGCAAGGGTTTATTTTCAAGCAACAAGGGTGATTGAGACCTACAATTTACATTTTTACAATATACATTTATCATTTAGATAAAAATATTTTTAATGTGCATTAAAAATATGACCGAATAGGAACAATTCATGATTCGATTTGATTCACGATTTGACAACTATAGTGACCATAAGATTCCGTACAGACTCCCAAAGTTCTTTGGGGGACTCAGAAAGTAAATATCTCAACAATTTTGGGTTTCATAGAGTTCAAAAGCAAAGACATAATGTATTGATCCTACAACTTCCATTCAGCAAGTTTGGAATGTCATTTTTTTTAGAACCAGTTGCATCATCAGTTGAAGTCTCAACTTTTGGAGCAACCATTGTCCCATCAACGTGTCCAAACAATGACTTCCCACTAAGCGACAAAGACACGAGACCACGAGAGATAGTTAAGTCCATTCAGTAGAATTGAAGAGAGAGACTCATAGAAGGATGTAGATCAAATTCCCCACCCATCGATCAAGAGTGGGAAAAAATAATTGACAATAGAAGTGTTCAAGAAAAAAAAACATGAATATGGAATTCGTCTTCGATTCCAGCTCTGATACCATGTAACAAAAATTGACAAAGAAAAAGTATTTATGTGGTTCATTCACAAAGTGTGTGACCTAATCCATGGAGAAGTATGGAGAAATCTTATTCATGGGTATTGTTATACAACACCTTAAAATAAATACACATTACACGTGATCAACGGAAACAATCCCAAAACTTTAGCCACAAAATGAGGAGCAGTAGGTTATTAGAATCTAACAAAAAACTATTCACAAACTGATCAAGTTTTTCATTTTTCCCACACCCTTCACTTTAACAGCAAATCAACAGACACCTACATCTCAAATTAAGTTAAGAAGCTACTTGTGTTTTTTATAACTCAGGTGTCCGGGTCAGCTTTCGTGCACCACGACTGATTTCGATTCCAAAGGGTTTCGATCTTGAGAGACCTATAGGAGTAAGCTACTTGTATCCTGAGCTCCTAAACACTACAGTAGTAGATTCGGTGCATAAATCTGCTAAAAATCAGAAATTTAGATTCCAAAAGAGTTATAATAATCTGGGTTAATCAGAAAAACAACTAAGTCCGAAACAGGAATTGTAAATCAAAAGAGAATATTTACAAGCAAACCTTCAACAGAAAATCAACAACCCGGAATAGAATTGATACCTGCAATTCATTATTCATGGACGTCTATGTATGCACAACTGAGAGAGAGAGAGAGAGAGACGTACCAGAGAAGTCGAGGACGGTTACATAAAAAATAACAAGAGGGGATTGACACGAAAGACTTTAATGTCTTGGAGCTTTAGGGTTTAATCAACAGGGAGCAGTAAGTGGGTTTACCCATGAATTTTTTTTCAGAGAGAAACAAAGGTAGGAAAAGCAGGGAAGGAGCTGCCCATTACGATGAAGAAGTGTGGTGGGAATATAAAGTATATATTGTATTTCAAAAGGGCTCTTTGCAACCCCCATTTGGTGGGGATTTATGCATAAATTAGTGGGCGAGTAGGTAGTATTTAAATAAGGCAAGATTATCAAACCCGACAATGGCAACAGCGTCATCATCTACGATTTCGGGCAAAGAGAGATAAAAGATGAATATATTACTGCACATATATATAATGTACAGACACACAGAGAGATGGTGTGGTGGGTTTCGCTTCCGTATGCAAATGCTGCATTGCATAGAGTGAGGGG
>NMUG010006335.1:0-12641 GCA_002855965.1 Monotropa hypopitys | reverse complement strand
TGTATGCATAACAATACATGTATTTTAATTTACGGTTTTCAGTGCTTCTGTAATTCATTTGCATTACACATTACTGCATTCTATATTACAGTTTTAACAAGGTATTAGCAGATGAAAGTTTATTATTCACACAAAACAATAGCCTATCTCATGACAAATGCAAGTTTCAGTTCTGTGTAAATGAATATTACAAAACAGTAGTATGTTATTAAGGAATTAGAGTAGTCTTTACTATTGCAATTCTGCTTCCTTATAAGTTCCAACAATTACAGTAGTCGTGTTTTGAGAGCAATAGTTTTAAGATCTGCTCTGTTTTACTTCTGATTTTACAGTTCTTTATGTTACTTAAATTATCGAAACTATCAGTTGGCACCCACCTACGTGGGTGGGCAAGTGGGGACAAATGTTGTAATTAAATAAATTTATTAAAGGTATTTTTAGAAATGAAAAGTATTCACAACTTCATTTTCACTCCATCTTTATTAATAAAATAGATTATCCACTACAGTTGATCCAACTTATGTTTTTGATTTTACTGTCTACACTCATTGTTTGGTACAAATACTACAATCAGAATTAAGTATAAATACTAACAATTGTTTTAAGTTCTGTTATCTTTAACTGAATTTTTTTTGGAAAAGAAAATTATTCTATCTTGTTTTTTTAATCTCTTAAAAAGATTAATAAGTAATCAGTTTCAATTTCCAGATTTTAACTGCAAGCATTGGCTGATTTTAACTGTAATTCAAATTGTTATTGTGGACTATCGGTTTTTTGTTAGAGCTTTAAAAAATGGCAAACAACGATGTTAACAACAATGTTCCGGCTAACCAAATTGCTCCTTTGGCTGCAAATGCTCCGCCGGACAATGCCGCTAGTACGATCAATATTGGTACTATACCAGTGGATTTGCTCAGGCCTTCGGGCTCGGCGTCCCTGTCGCCGTTTCCGGCACCTTTTCCGGTGAATCATGCGATTCGACCGAATAATTTTACATGTCCTGACTTTAAAACGTGACAGAACAAAATGGTAGTTTACCTAACGACAATGAGCCTTGCGAGGTTCTTGTCAAAGACTGCACCTGTCATCGCTGAGGATGACACAGATGTGCAAAGGCAGATTGCCTATGACCAGTGGATAAGTGCAGGCTTCTTATGCCGCAACTACGTACTGAACGGACTTGATAATTCCCTTTATAGGGTGTATCAAGTCAAAAAGACAGCTAAGGAACTTTGGGAGTCCCTAGAGAAGAAATACAAGGTTGATGGCGCTGGCTCCAGGAAATTCTTGGCCAGCAAGATGCTGGACTTTGTGATGGTGGACTCAGGCTTTGTGGGGAGCCAGGTGCAGGAGTACAAAGTGCTTCTGCAACAGATGCAAGGAGATGGATTGCACATGGCTGAATCCTTGCAAGTGGCTACAGCTATCCACAAGTTACCTCCGTCTTGAAAGACTTTTTCGGGGATATTTGCAAAGCAAAACGAAGGAGATGACCTTCGAAACGCTAGTGACAAAGCTGCGAATTGAGGAGGACAATGTCCGTAATGAAAGACATTTTGGGGTTGATGTGATCGAGCACAACGCTGGTCCTAGGAAGGGGAAGCCTTCCTACAAGGAGAAGAATAAGGTTGTTATGAACAAGCAACCAACTGGGAAGCTGAAGCCGGCTGGTGGGATCTCGAAGAAACCCAATGCTCAGCAAAAATTTCAGGGAAACTGCTACAATTGTAGTAAGACAGGGCACCGGTCTAACAAGTGCAGGAAGCCAAAGAAGCCCCGTCCCCAGGCTAATGTGACGGGGGGAATCACCAGTGACATCTCCGGGCTTAACATCAATGCCATGGTCTCTGAAGTTTGTTTGGTGGCTTCTCATCCTAGAGAGTGGTGGATAGACACTGGCGCCACACGCCATGTATGTTCTGATAAGGCAGTGTTCTCTTCTTTCACACCAGTAACAAATGGTGACAAGCTGTATATGAGGAATTCTGCAACATTAGAGGTTCAGGGAGTTGGGAAAGTAATTCTGAAGCTCACTTCTGACGTGAATCTCACACTCAATGACGTGCTGTACGTACCCGAGATCTGGAAGAATTTGATATCCGGTTCTCTGTTGATCAAACATGGACTCCGCTTGGTGTTCAAAGCGGACAAGGTGGTGATCACGAAGACAAGAGTATTTGTGGGGAAGGGATACATGATGGATGATTTGTTTAAACTTGGTGTTGTATCTATTGTATCCCCATTGAAAATGAATAAGAATGAAGCCACTCCTTCCATTTATATGTTTGAGTCTCCTTCATTGTGGCATGGTAGATTAAGTCACGTAAATTATAATTTTTTGCGTAGACTAAGTAATCTTGACCATCTACCAAAATTCAAGATTGATTCAACTCATAAATGTGAAATATGTGTTGAAAGCAAAATGACTCGGTCTTAATTTTACCAACTTGAAAGAAGCACCGAGCTACTAGGCCTAGAACACAGTGATGTGTGTGATTTGAAAATGGTCTATGAACGGAGCGACAATAAATATTTCATTACATTTATTGATGACAAGGATGAGGCTGTTGATAAGTTCATTCTTTACAAGAATGAAGTTGAAAATCAACTAAGTAAGAAGATTAAAATTCTTCGTAGTGACCGTGGTGGTGAGTACGAAGCACATTTGGGTGCCTTCTGTGCGCAACATGGAATCATTCATCAAACTACGACTCCTTACTCACCTCAGCAGAATGGGATTGCTGAACGTAAGAACCGTACATTAAAAGAGATGATGAATGCCATGTTGATAAGTTCTGGAGTATCACAGAACTTATGGGGAGATGCTATCTTAACCGCAAATTACCTTTTGAATAAGGTACTACGCAAGGATAGTGAGAAGTCTCCTTATGAACTTTGGACTGGAAGAAAACCCTCATATAAATACTTACGAATGTAGGGGTGTTTAGCCAAAGTTGTGATACGTCCTCCTAAGGCAGTAAAAATTGGTCCTAAGACCGTTGATTGTGTGTTTATCGGATATGCACAAAATAGTAGTGCATATAGATTTCTGGTACATCGTTCTACGATAAATGATATACACAACAACACAATCATGGAATCAAGGAATGCATATTTCTTTGAAGATGTGTTTCCTTGCAAGACTATTAGTCTTGAAAATTTGGTTAAATAAACTAGGGACACAAGTATCCCTGAGAGTTCAAATCATCAAGAGAATGAAGAAGTAGAGGAGCTTCGAAGAAGCAAATGAGCCAGAACTGAGAGGAGTTTGGTCCTGACTTTCTAACATACTTGATGGAAGGTGATCCAAGCACCTATAAGGAAGCTGTGTCTTCTCCTGATGCTCCTTTATGGAAAGAAGAAATCAAAAATGAAATTGATTCTATCTTATAGAATCATACTTGGGAATTAGTGGATCTTCCATAAGGAAGCAAGGCTTTGGGTTGTAAATGGATCTTCAAGAAGAAGATGAAAGACGGTGGCACCATTGATAAATACAAATCGAGGTTAGTAATCAAAGGATATAGGCAAAAAGAAGGCCTTGATTACTTTGATACATATTCTCCTATTACGAGAATAACTTCTATCCGGATGATACTTGCTATAGCAGCACTACGAAACTTGGAAGTACATCAAATGGATGTGAAGACGGCTTTCCTTAATGGAGATCTGCAAGAGGAGATATATATGGAGCAACCTGAGGGTTTCTCCACTCCAGGCCAAAAAGGAAAGGTGTGTAGACTTGTCAAATCCTTGTATGGATTAAAACAAGCACCAAAACAATGGCACGAGAAATTTGACAGTGTTATGCTTTCAGGTGGCTTTAGGATAAACGAATGTGACAAGTGTGTTTATGTTAAGGATACAAAAGATGACTATGTCATCTTATGTCTTTATGTTGATGACATGCTTATTGTCGGAAGTTCCGACAAGATGGTTAAAGTCACTAAGAACTTGTTGAACTCTAAATTCGACATGAAGGATATGGGCCTGACAGATGTGATTTTGGGAGTAAAGATTACACGAATATTAGAAGGACTTGTGTTATCCCAATCACATTATGTGGATAAAATACTTGACAAGTTCAATAGTTCAGATACCACCATTGCTAGAACACATGTGGATTTGAGTATCCGGTTATCAAAGAATAATGGGGAAGTTGTGTCACAGCTAGAGTATTCACAGATAATCGGAAGTCTCATGTATCTGATGGCTTGTACAAGACCGGATATAGCATACTCAGTTAGCAGACTTAGTCGTTAAACGAGTAATCCGGGAGCTGCACACTGGCAAGCTATCTGCAGGGTTAAACAATACCTGAGATATACCCGAGATTTTGGTCTCCACTATACTAGACATCCACCTGTAATCAAAGGATATTCGGATGCTAATTGGATATCATATGTGACTGATTCCAAATCTACTAGTGGATACGTGTTTACTCTCGGAGGTGCAGCTGTGTCTTGGAAATCTTCCAAACAAACTTGTATTGCAAGATCTACCATGGAATCTGAGTTTATTGCTCTAGATAAAGCAACTGAGGAATCCGAGTGGCTACGACAGTTTGTAGAAGATATTCCAAGATGGTCAAAGCATGTGTCTGCAATAACGATACATTGTGACAGCCAAGCAGCTATTGGCAGGGCACATAGCAATATGTATAATAGAAAGTCTCAACATATTAGAAGACGACATAATTCCATTAGACAACTACTCTCACGAGGTATTGTCACTATTGACTATGTGAAGTCAAAGGACAATGTTGCGGATCCGCTAACCAAAGGGTTAACAAGAGAGTTAGTTGAAAAAGCATCGAAAGGAATGAGTTTAAAGCCTACAAAGGTGAAAGAAGTTATGACGGAAACCCTACCTAGTTGACTGGAGATCTCAAGATCTAGGTTCAAAGGGACAACTAAGTCATAATTCTCTGGCTGTAATCACCGTTGAGTTAAAAACGCATACTCATTCCTATGATACAAACAATGATTGATTAAGGATAAGCTATAGAGATTTTAATAACTTTGTCATGTGTGGGGGAAAATATGATTATATTCATTGACAAAAGTCACCTATGTGAGTGTGAAGTGGGGCCGCTTCTATTAGGATTGGAAAGGCAAATCCTTGAACAAACACTTGAAGAACCAGGCGCGTGTTCATGGCCAAAACGAACATACCATTGAGAACTATGTTGTGACAGGAAATGTCCTGTGTGAAGTCTATTGTCTTGGTTTACACTAACGGCAGAACATTTCAAGGCATCATGTCCACTAGTTTGCTAGTAATGCCCGATAGGTTCTCACAAGGGAATGTTCAAAACTAAACGCTACCTATCCTATGCAGGACTGATCCGTTGTACTCTCTCTGTAGTAATTTGAGTCTCCTTCTTTGAGTCTTCATTCTTTCATATCTTCGTTGATTCTATCAATATCATTCATGTGGGGGATTGTTGAAAAAATTGTGATTTTCCCGGATTTTGATAAATTAATTCCCGAGGGAATTGATCACCGATTAAGGAGTTTTCAGATGCGTTGGATACTCCTAGGATAGGAGTTCGATTGGAAAAAAGAATCGACAAAATCTGTTGAAAAATGAATGAGATATTGTCGTGCAAAGTCGGTTCGGGACAATTGAGGGGAGTACCCTCTTTAGCTTTGTCCCACATTGGAAAATATATGGGTTGATGATGGGTTTATTTATGATGGTGTGTGACTTAGTGTCACAACCAAGTAAGAGAAAAGTAAGGTGATGTGCGCATCACTTATTTTTCCAGACGCGCACACATGCGCGCGCGCGCCGCTGTTGACGTAAATGCAATACAAACGGTTTGCAAACATAAATGCAATCTGTAATGTGTGCAATCAATTGGCTGAAACGTTTGAAATGTTCATGGATGTTACGATTCAGGTTGTGATTAAAACCTCTCGTTGTTCATCGGGAAAAGCAGAACATACAACATCAACTCTTGTCCATACGAACTACTACTATTCAAATCAACTTTGAATTTTTTCTTCAACCTAGTTCATTTGTGCTTCGAGTTCTGACTCTACACATCTCTTTCGATTATTATTGAATTCGTCGAGTTACTTCAGTAGAGGTACAATCCTATACATAGTTCGATAGCCCGGTTTGTATAAGTGCAATACAAATCGGAATACCGATTGTATCATGGGAATCAAACGTCGAACAAACCTCTCGCACTCGGTGGAGGCGACGAATTTGATTTAAGGACACTGTGTTCAACACAGGCCTTCAGTGACATTTGCTTTACTATTGTTTTGCTAACAATTTTATGCAGATTAAATTTACACGAACTTGCTTTTCTGAAGTTTTTGTGAAAATTCCCCAACAGAATATGCTTCCACCATCCACCACCACCTTCGCACACCACAAAAAAACAGCCACCAAGGTCTCTCAATAAAAAATTACACAATTTCGGTATAAAAAATGATGATAATTTCTAAAACCGGCTATCAGAAGTAAGATCGATTGTGGTGTTGGAATGTATTTTTCTTTGTGAAATGTGTAATTTGGTTCATTATCGTATTTTAGGACTTCTTTAGAAACAAACACAGATGTAATAAAAATCAACAAATATGAGACTTTATTAATCTTCAAAGTAAAAGTACAATCGAGTGTGATTACAATAACTACTCTTGAAAATATACTAAGGATATAAAGAACTAAGTTTAAAAAGTAAAGTCTTCTAATATTTTTTCGTTGTTCTCTTTTATAGGTGTGGTAGGATAAATCCATATCTTCCACGTGTATGAGGCAAATCAATATTTACTTGGACATTAGCTGGTAGTACGGCACCCGTTATCCATTTTATTGATACAGAATGTCACGTCATCAATAATCTCGCATTTCAGATTATGTCAACCTTGTGCGTTGTGACATCCAGCCAGTGCGACGACCAGTTATCTAGGACGGTAGTTGCTAGATCTCGATTGATACAGTTGACGGCGTGTCCAATGACTATCTGCACTACGGATTAGGTTAGTCCTGTGTGTCTAACATCCTGGTAGTAAGGCAGTCAGTTGTTCAAGGACGCATGTTTTTGGATCATGACGGATACAGTTAGCTACGCATTCTGACCAGTTCCTCCACTATAAGGATCAGGTTGGCCATAGTAGCAAACATCCTTCCGGTGTGGAATCCTGTTAATCAGTATAGCATGTTCCAGATCATATGTGATACAACTACACACGTGAACAAGTAGTGCCCACTCTGCATATTGGGTTGGTCACGTGCGACCGATATTCCCTAGTGCGGCAACCAGTTACTCAGTGCAAGAAAGGTGGTTGACAATGTGTACAAGTGTCGATCAGCTGGCGTACGGTGGATGGCACGCGTGTCAGGCCACCATTACCGAAAAAGGTATTCAGAGTTATAAGAATAGTAAAAGGCGCGCCACATTCCATTCTATTAGGGAATCTGGCCATGCATCTGTCAGACTGCAATAGAATCAAGGAAAAGGGGACGAGAAGTCAAGACAGCTCTCGATTACCAACGAGAAGCTGGTAATCCAAAAGGTCAGTATATAAGACAAAGTTCAACCACCTAGAAGAGATACATGCTATTTTGCCCATAGACTCTCACTTGGTGCTTTCAGGCAGTTTTCTTCGATAAAGGACTAACTTAATCATCGGAGAGCCTTCCGGCCACTAGTGACGGGAGGTCCTTTAACCCTTTTTTTAGCACAAAGACAGATAGGAGTGCGAGCGTACTAGCAGGGTGACCAGTCGGATTCAGAAAGTCCAACCAGAAGAAATTTATCGGCGGAGGTAACCAGTTTCGTATTTCCCCCCCACACAATTGACGTAGTCTGTGGGAAACCCATCCATGAAGAAAAAAAGCATTAGGGTAGACCAAGATCGAAGGAGATGGCAACCCATGACAAAGAAACCCCCACTGTTAGAAAGGAGGCCGGAAATAAGAGGCGAGTAGTCGCCACACATTCCGACCCACCTTTGACGCTAAAGAAGAACATGAATGCCTAGTCTCGCATCCAGGGTAATCGTGGAGGCATTCCTAGCCTAGTAGAGACTTCCAAAGTCCCTATTAGAGACGCTAGGGACCCACGGAGAACCCATGACGACTACCCCAAAGATAGGGATTTTGACAGCAGGGATGAGGAGTACTCCCAAGAAGGGGACAATCGGTCTCATTTACGGTACTCTCAGTCCCCACCCAAGTACAGATCAATCAGAGACGAGGATCTGGCAGAGATTATCATGTCCTAGAATCAGGCGATCAAACGCCTGAAAAAAGTAGTCGCAATGTTGTCCAAACAGCCTCAGTAGAAGGAAAGGCTCGTTCACCACCAGCAGCAATATTCAGTGGCTCCCTACATGAGCTACGATCGCAACATCCACCTGCGTGTTTCCGGAAATCAGAAGGTGGCACTGGAAGGCCAATGGAGGATCTAGCAGAAGGACAGAGAGATGAGAGATCCACCCAATCGTTGGTAGTGGCGGAAGGTTGCCAGGGATCTCCCTCAACCCAACGAGCACAACAGCATAACCCATAGCCAAGCAAGGGGTGCGCGCCAGGAGCACTCCATAACTTCTGTGCGGGATCTCAGGGATCAGCTTCGTCTCAGGGTTTTTGCGCGGGACGAATGCGTGGAAAGACCAGCCAATGCAGAGCCGGACAACTCCATACCTGCCAATATCGAAGACATGAGGGTATGTCTCAATGAGCATCTTAAGGGTCGGGGAACGGTCCAAGAGACTACAAAGTAAGCCATCTAACAGATCACCTCCACCCCATTATCTTGGGAAATCAACAGCTACCAAATTCTCATGGGAATCATCCTTCTCAACTTCCATAAGTACAACGGGAGGACAGACCCGGTGGCCCATCTAAAGGACTATCAATAGTCCTTAATCATGCACGAAGGAGGCGAGAGCCTCTACTGCAAAATGTTTGTATCCAGTCTAGGGCAGACAATGCTCAATTGGTACCACAAGTTGGCATCACGGTCAATCTCCAACTGGGAACAGTTAGCCAAGATGTTTGTGGGTAGGTTCATGACCAGCCGCGCTGCACCAAAGCACTTTGATGTTGTGACATCGTTGAGAAAACGATCTGACGAGACTCCTAGGGTGTATGTGCGGAAGGTATATGGACACCTACAATGATGTCGAAGACTGTACCGAGAAGCAGGTTGTATCGATGTTCAGGCTTGGGCTATCCTTTGGTGAGAAACTGAGGGAATTCCTCACCCTAAATCCAGTAGAAACGTTCTCCGAACTGATGGAGTGGGTGGAACAACACGCCAAACTGGAGGATAAGATCCTCCACGAAGCAGGCCTCAATGCCTACAGATCCCACTAGACTCGTGTGGTGGAAGCTGTTGGGAAGAAAAGAAATAGAAAAAGGAAGGCACTGCAGCAATCTGTTCCCGAGAAGGGGGAGGGAGATGAGGCCGCACTGCAGACCACGCTCAGAATGCCAAGGGCAGGCTCAGAGGCCTACAATGCAATCAAGACAAAGTTCAATACCCCTATATTTGGAATGGTCCACCCCTCAAGGACGAGCCTTTCTGGAGATGGCCTGCCAAGCAGGGGAAAACCAGGATGAATTGGAGGCCACATGACTCAAATGCATCTACCACGAAGAGTTTGGCCACATGACAGAGCAGTGCCACCTGTATAAGCAATTCCTGAAGGAACTCTTGGAGGCAGGTCATTTGAAGCCGTACATCGCCCAAACGCCCAGACAGGAGACCCGACCTAGAAGGGTGGAAAGGTGTGACGACTCTTCTGATGAGGACATGCCTCCAATGGGAACCATCAGCATGATGCACGGAGCCATTGAGCTGAGATCCAAAAATGAGTCCCGCGCTCAGAGGCAGAAAGAAGGCCACTAGTACCATGTGTTGCAGCTCGGGCAGAAGCGCTAGAGGGAATAAAGAGGGAAGCCTGCCCAAGTCTCGTTCTCTGAAGAGGACCTGGACGAGGTAACTTGCCCGTACAATGACGCGCTGGTGATCACTCTAAACATCAACCGGTACGATATGGAGAGAGTCTTGGTGGACCAGGACAACTCTACTGAGATCCTGTATTTTCAAACATTCAAGAGGATGTGACTCACTCAAGTCGGCCTTAAGTCAACATAGATACCACTTATCGGTTTCAATGCAGAACCTGTCTGGCCTCTGGGAGTCATCACTCTTCCAGTGCGAGTAAGGAGGGTAACCATGGACACTGAGTTTTTTGGTAGTGGACGTGTTGTCAGCCTATAACGCCATCATTGGGCGCACATGGATGCACCGAATGGGGTCTATCACATCCACCTGCCACCATATCATCAAATTCCCAGGGCCCAAAGGTATTGAAAGCATCAGGAGAAACCAGTAGTCAGCGAGAAACTATTTCATGGCTTCCATCAAGACCAGCCCTAATGCCAAGAAGGTAAAGTCTATTGAAGTGCCAGACCAACCTATCATGGAGGATGTCGGAGTGGACCCTTCCACCCGTGTGGTCGAGAATCTGAGAAAGGTTCCCACCCACGAGACTGATGAGGAGAACTATTTCCTAATTGGGGAGGAGCTCCTTCAGACGGATGCCACCGAGTTGGTACGGGTGTTGCGGGATCACATCGACGTATTTTCTTGGATCCCACAAGAGATGCCCACAGTAGAGACAAGTATAATATGTCACCGACTGAGTGTCGACCCATGCCACAAGCCAATTATACAGAAAAGAAGATGCTCAACCGCACATCATTCAGAAGTGATCATTAAAGAAGTTGATCGACTTATCCAGGCCAATGCGATCAGGGAGGCCTACTGTCCAGAGTGGCACTCTAACACAGTAGTTGTTAAGAAGAAGAACGGAACTTAGAGGGTCTGTGTTGATTTTACAAGCCTCAACAAGGCTTGCCCTAGAGACAGCTTTCCCATACCCAAGATTGACCAATTGGTGAATTCTACTGCGGGATACAAGCGAATGAGCTTCTTGGATGCCTATAGAGGCTACCATCAGATCAGTATATATGAGCCTGATCAGAAGAAAACATTTTATCACACCATTGGGGGTGTACTGTTACAAAGTCATGGCTTTCGACCTACGTAATATCAGGGTAACATATCAGAGACTAGTAACACTCATGTTCAAGGATTTACTGGGAAACATATGGAGGTCTACATCGACGATATGTAGTCAAGTCAAAGGAGACAGACTCCCATCTAATTGACCTTTGTCGCACTTTCTAGATACTCTGGAAGTTCAAACATAAGTTTAACGCATCCAAATGTGCTTTCGGAGTAAGTTCTGGAAAATTCCTTGGGCATATGGTAACTCGGAGGGGCATAGAGGCCAACCCTGATAAAATTGTTGCATTGCAAAACCTCCAAAGTCTGGAAAGAACTAAGGATGTGCAGCGGTTGACTGGGATGGTTGCCGCACTCAATCGTTTTATTTGTTGTTCATCAAACAAGTACATACCTTTCTTCCAGTTGCTGAGAAAGAGAACATACTATACTTGGGGGACAAACTGTGAGAAATCCTTTCAGGACATGAAGAAGTATCTTGTTGCACCACCGTTAATTGCTACACTAGAACCAGGAGATGTCTTGATCGCCTATCTGGCAGTTTCAGAGCATGCAGTCAACACCATACTAATTAAACAAGAAGAAGGGCAACAGAAACCAGTTTACTACGTCAACAAAACATTGCTGGATACTGAGACCAAGTATCTCTCTTTGGAAAAACTGATCTTAGCATTGGTGATGACTTCAAGGAAGCTTCAGCATTACTTTCTGGCCCACACTATTGAAGTACCAACCGTCCATTCCCTTGGGTCTATCCTGAGAAAGAAGGATCTATCGGGAAGGGTAGCGACTTGGTTTGTTGAACTTAGAGAGTATGATATCAAGTATGTTTCCCGCACAGCAGTGTAGGGTTAGGTCCTTGCGGATTTCGTGACAGAATTTTCACACGAACCTGCACAAACACCCGAACAACAGCCAGAAGATGGACAGACCACCCCCATTCATCCTGCGTTGCCAGATGTTGATGAGTTACACAAAATAGAGCAATGGAGGCTCTTTGTGGACGGATCAGCATACAACACGGGATCAGGAATGAGCATCTTTATGTTCTCACTAGAAGGGTTGACTTTAGAATAGTCAGTCCGCCTAAATTTTAAAGCCTCTAACAACGAGGCATAGTGTGAGGCATTGATAGTCAAGCTCAAAAGTGCAAGGAGGTGCAGAGCTAAAGATCTACTCATTCACTGTGATAGTCAGCTTGTCATCTGTGAGACGTGTATTGCATTATAGGGTCATTGTTGATTAATAAACGAGGATTATATATAATTTGGGGTTTTTGCTAGGTGTTTGAGAAACCAGTGGGCATTTTTGGAGGAATCTGTAAAGAGGTGAATACTTATATAGTTGTGTATAATTTAGATAAGTTATTATTATTCCTAGTAGCGAAATGGTTGATTTGAAATGTGTTGAGAAAATGGTTAAAAATCTATGTATCACATGTGTTCTAAAAGAAAAGGTTAAAAAGGGAATGTTTTGAGAGATAAAGTGATTGTTTCTAAAGAAATGTTTTGAAAAGAGAAATGATTTGGAATGAAATGATTTGAAATAGAATGTTAAATGTGTGGTTTTAAAAGAAGAGGGA
>NMUG010006334.1:0-12641 GCA_002855965.1 Monotropa hypopitys | reverse complement strand
AACAGTTTGGTCATGAGTTTGTTTAAAAACTCACCACCACAGTCAGATCTTATAGTTTTGATTTTGGAATTGAAGTGAGTTGAGACAAACTTTCTAATGTTCTCAATTCTGTCATAAACATCACTTTTTAGATATAGAGGAAACAACCAGCTATACCTGGTATAATCATCAATCAATAATAGGTAATACTTATAGCCAGTAAAAGAGTTGATAGGGGCAGGACCCCAGACATCAGCATGTATAAGATCAAAGGGTTTCACAGTTCTAGAAATGGAAGATAAAAAGGGCAACTTATGACTCTTCCCACTATTACAAGCATAACATTCAAAACTGCTAATGATTCCAGAGGTTTGAATTTTGTTTTTAGAGGCAAGATGTCTCATCATATCACTGTTAGGGTGTCCTAGCCTTCTATGCCACAGTTTAGTATTGGAGGAAGCTCCAATTAGGGCAGCAGGTTTTAGTGTTTTGCTAGAAGAAGGATGAAGGGGATACAGTCCCTGTTGGCATGTTCCTTTGTGTACAATCTGCTTGGTATTCAGATCCTGTATCATGTAGCCATTAGAGTCAAAAATGATTCTACAGTTATTGTCTAAATCAAGTCGAAAAACAGATAATAAATTGTGTGAGATTTTTGGAGCATGCAATATGTTTTTAAGATTAATGCTGTAGCATGGAAGGCTTAGTTGACTGTTACCTGTGTTCTGTACCTGAACACACTCCCCATTACCTACCATCACTTGACTTGGATTGTACTGAGTATGGTTTGAGATATTGTTACCATTGTTGGTTACATGTGAGGTGGCTCCTGAGTCCAGATACCAGGGGACAGGTTGGTTGCCTCCACAGTGATCTTGAGCAGGCTAATTGTAGTGTTGACAGTAAGGTGTGAATTGAGATGCCATGTTCACTTGATGTCTGGGTCTACAGTTGTTGACATGATTTTCATTTCCCCAATTATGAGGTCTTGAGTATTGTGGCCTGAAGTTTGTATCAAGTCTAAAGAAACACTTGTCAGCAAGGTGGTTTGTCCTCCCACAGATCTGGCAAGGATTACTGTTTCTGGGATTTTCTTTGTTGTTGTTCCCTTTGTATCTCTTGTTGTTGACGCCATTACTATAAAAACTTCAGGACGTATTCTAGCAAGATTGATTTTCTTGGAAGTTAGACATATTGGTGTACTGCTGAACACCCTTCCCAGCATTATTTGAGTCTTGATGATCTTGCTGTTGGATTTGGGGCTGCTTGACCAAAAGAAGAGTAGTGGTGTCCATCTTATCTTGACATAGTTCTTCAGCCATAAGCATGGAGTATAGTTCACAGAATTTCAAACTGTTATTGTCAGACCTTGTTCTAATAGCTTGTTTGAATATGCGATAGATTTCATCAGGCAGCCCGTTTAGAGTATGAAATATGACATCTTCTTCTTCAATGTGACAGCCGGATAACTCGAGTTTTTGAAGAGTTATCTTGATGTTATCAAGATATTCATCCATATCACAGTTTTTCTTGACGGTGTAAAGTTTCCTCTTCATGTCCATGACGTGAGTTCTGGATAAGGTGCTGAACGTTTCCTCAAGTTTGATCAAGAACTCTGAGACTCTGTGTGTACAATTAAATAAGATAGGAGAAGTTTATCTGCTATGTCCCACTTCTGGTAATCAGGATTTGGAGTCTTGTCTCCTGTGATATCTTGAATCTTCATCTCAGGTGTATCGTGAGATTTGTCTATCAGATCAGATAGACCATTGGCGAACAGGGCAGTCTCCACCTGAGTCTTCCATGCCAAATAATTGGTGGAATCAAGTTTTAGAGTGATGAAACTCTGAAAGTTACTAATGAGAAACTTTAAGGAGGATGATATTCTTTCTGCAGCCATTGACGGATCAGGAGGAAGATGAATCTTGAATTCTTGATGATTCTTGATTTTCTTGAATGGATCTTGTGCCTTCTTTATTGACGATCAGTCATTGGCTCTGATACCATGTTAACAATTATGAGACGAACAGATTTGAAATGATAAAAGAAACCAAGAGATTTTCCAATGGATAAAATGTAATGTTTACAAGCTTTTTATAGAGGATGAACTGAACAACCATTGACATACCTAGTGGGATGACAGAGCCCAACAAGGCCAAGACAGACAACAACAAATATTATCCAACTACCGGAAGAACGAAGACAATCTTCCAGAACAATATAAGAGCAGTACTAGAAGTATGCAACATGGGCACTCATCTTCTGGAACAAGATGTTCTATCTTCCGAAACATCATGAGACAGGAAATTAACCTTGTAGAAATCAACTTGATCTTCTGGAACAAAAGCACTGAACTTCTGGAACACCAAGAGTAAAAATAGAAATGATTTGATTCTTTAACACAAAACTCCCATGTTGACGCTCTCGCAAGTATAGCATCGGTAGCTGAAGTCAAAGAGACAAGGACGATCAACATTCAGATCTTAGACCAGCCAAAAATCAATCCACTTAAGGTTGCATCGGAACTCTTCATAGACCAAGGCCCCAGCTGGATGGACTCAATCATCGCCCACCTGAAGGATAGTACCCTGCCTGAAGATAAGAAAGTAGCACATCAAATAGTTCACAAGTCAGCATGGTACTGGTTGTCACCAGACTCCAAGCTATACCGACAATCCTTCTCTGGACCATACCTCCTTTGAGTACACCCCACACAGATAGAAGGAGTCCTTCACGAGATCCACTTCAGCAGTTGCGAAGACCATACTAGAGGAATATCCCTCACTCACAGACCCATTTCCCAAGGGTACTGGTGGCCGAAGATGGTAGAAGATAGGTAGAAGATGGTGAAGAAGTGCGACACATGCCAAAGATTTGCCCCAATCATTCGACAACCTACCGAAGAGCTCACACCACTCAATAGTTAATGTCCCTTTGCTCAACGGGGCTTGTACATCATCAGCAAACTACCAATGGTACATGGGGGTTACAATGTTTTCATTACGATGACCGACTATTTTTCTCTGTGGATGGAGGCCGAACCATTGATCACCATTAAGGACAAAGACGTCAAGCATTTTGTTTATAGAAATATAGTCTCCTACTTCGGTATTCCATACTCTTTTATCTCAGACAACGACACTCAATTTGTGGGAGAAGTGTTCACCAACTTCTATGTCGAGCATAGAATCAGGTTCTACAAATTTTACTACCCATTACCCATAGGGCAATGGAAAAGCTGAAGCATCGAACAAAATGGTCAGAAATGGAATCAAGAAAAAACTCTAGGCGGCTAAGGGTAGATGGGCCGAAGAGCTGCATAGTGTTCTTTGAGCCTACCAAACAACTCCTTGATGGTCAATGGGACAAACTCTGTTCTCACTCACTTTTGGCATGGAGGCCATAATTCTACTTGAAGCAGGATTGCTGACCATCAGAATTTAGTCATTTTACGAAGTCTCAAATAGTGTGGCAATGGAGAAAAACTTAGACCTTGCCGAAGAGAGGAAAGACACGACAAGGATCAAGATAGCAGCCTACCAGCAAGGGATAGCTAGGAGCTTCAGCCAGTTGGTACGACCACAAACTTTCAAGATGGACAATCTTGTGCTTAAGAAGGTCGTCGGTAATAAGAAGAAGAGCTCCGACGGAAAACTCGGCCCCAACTGGGAAGGACCATACAGAATCAATGCACAGATTGAAATGAGGGCTTACCGAATCGAAGGACTTGATGGAATCCCCATACCTAGGCATTGGAATGCAACAAACTTATGAAGATACTATCATTAAGATAGTCTATACACTGATTCGGTGGAATTTCCGAAGCCGTAGATATAGTTACATTTATCTTCAAATCGTGCAAACCGTACATTCAGTGGAATTGCCGAAACAATAAATAAAAAGTTGCCATTTATCTTCAAAATTGTGTACAAGTCCTTGTTCAGTGGAACTGCCGAAGAAAGAGAAAGAAGTTGTTATTTATATATAAAATTGTGCACAAGTCCTTATTTGGTGGAATATTTGAAGCAGGATAAAAAGTTGTCATTTATCTCTAAAAGTGTGTACAAGTCCTTGTTCGGTGGAACTCCGAAGCAAGAGAAAAAAGTTTCCATTTATCTTTAAAATTGTGCACAAGTCCTTGTTCGGTGGAATTTCCGAAGCAAGATAAAAAGTTGTCATTTATCTTTAAATTTGTGCACAAGTCCATGTTCGATGGAACTGACCGAAGCAAGGTAAAAAGTGTTCGTTCGGTGTGACTGCCGAAGCAATCACAGATCAAGCTACCATAACCAAAGACTAAGGGAAAGGTCCCTGACATCGGTCCCATCCCTTAGTAGAGGAAAGGGTCATCTATACAAAACTATTACTGAAGCAAAATATCAAAAATAAAGCACAAGTTCATTGAAAGCATTAATCGGCATAGAAAAAATATAAGAGGGTCGCTAAAAGAAAGTACAAATTAAGCCTAATCTACAATAGATGGATCCACTGGAAGAGCGGTGGCTGACGAGGAGGGGTCCACCGAATCAGAAGGGGCCACAAGACAAGTCGATAGGGGTAGTGAATCTGTAATACCCATACCCTTATTCCTAATAAGAGGATTTATTTTAAAACATTTTACATAAATCTTGAACGTCATGTTACATGTTATAGGATTGTTTGAAAACCTAGTTCTTTTAGGGATCATTCCTTTTAGCAAGAGTTCAATAGAGGATCGAGAATTACAATTGATGTCTAAGTTTCTTGGATGTTTGGTTTCGTGGAGTTAATTTATTAATAAGGAAAGTTCACAAGATTTTATTGAATTTAGAAATCTTGGAAGTTTGAGGATTTGATGGTGGATGTTTGTAAGAGCCTTAGAGGAGTCTTAAGGGGAGTTTTGAACATCCCTTGACATTTAGACTAAGTTGGGAATGATAGAGGATGATTTTGGGGGTGTAAGGAAGTGGAAAAAGAAGAGAAAAGTGAATTTCTGGGTTTCTCGTCCGGACCAAGGCTTTGGGTCGTCCAGACAAGGTAGGCAGGAAGTGATCTGCTAAAGTGCAGAAGGCTCGTCTGGACGAGGGTGATGGTCGTCCAGACGAGGAATGTCACAATGTACAAATTTTAGTGTGATTTACGTCCGTTTTAGAAATTATATCATTTAAGATTTCAGCCTAAATAGGTCCTTGGGTATAAAGTATATCCATTCTATCATATTGAGTGTGAATATGTCGCTTGGGAATTTAGTTGAACATATTATTATCATTTCGGTGCATTTCGGGGTGGCCCGGGAGGGCCTTGGCACTTTATTTTCCCTCCTGTTCAGGTTTGTATCGGTGCAAGTTCTTGTTGCACTGGTGCAGAATGTTTTCTGGGTGTTGCATCGGTGCAACACCAATACAGGCAGCTTCCGTTGGTTTTGGAAGCCAGCTGCATCGGTGCAGGTTCTTGGTGCACCGGTGCAGGTCCCTTTGCATCGGTGCACAACTGATGCAGGATGCCTTTGACTTGTTTTGGTTAAGGGTTGCATCGGTGCAACAAATGCTTGCACCGGTGCAGGTCTGTCGTTTGGCCTAGTTTGGGAGAGGTTGCACTGATGCAGAAAATAGTTGCACCGGTGCACCTGCTGTTCGGACAGCTTCATTAAGGGTAGTTTGGGGATTTCGCTAGGGGCCCTATATATTGTTTGGTCTGAAAATTTGGGGTTGTCTTTCTCATTTTCAATCCTAATTCTCTCTCTCTACCTCCCTCTCCCACCCTCTCTCACTTCTCTCCTCCATACCTCCCAATCCTTTGTGTTTCAGAAGAAATGCGTAAAAGGAACATCGTGGGCCTCACTCTCCTCTCCGCAGTGACGTGCTTAGATCGTCTCGAATCGGTAAGTCTTTTTCTTCCTCCTCTAAAGTATGGTCCTTCTAAATGTTGTAGAACACCTCGAGAGCTTCGCAGTGGCGGCCTTGGTTCTCTCCGGCCATGGAGGTTTTCCGATGACTTTTCCGGCGAGTGTTACCAGAGCTCCGACGAGGTAGAGTTTTCTATCCCTGTCGTTTGTAATGTTGATCTCCTAAATTCCTACGTAATTGTTTTATGAAAACCCGTAGAATTGGTAAATTCACTAGATTAGTGTTGACTGGTCAACATTCACTCAAATTGGTCGCATATAGATATGGTCTAGGGTCTCGATATACTCCCTAGGATGTTAATTGTTCAATTCGAAGTTCAATTTTGAAAAGCCCCAATTTTATAAAAAATGCGTCGTCGTCGTTTTGAGAAATCAAATTGGGGAAATATGACTTATTTAGGACCCTCTTGGGAGATTTTCGGTTAAATGTTGATTTGACATGTTTTTGGAATGAATCGGACGAAAGAAGTATTTTGCGAATGAATGACTTGTTTTGGAAATTACAGAAGGAAAGTCACAATTTGATATGACACGTCGACTAGGAGGTTGTCTGCTCTAGATCGTACGGAATAATTAAATTAAATAAATGTGACACTTAACTCTATACGAGGGAATACTATTGAGTTGACTAACATTATTCGGGTAGCTGGATTTTGGTACCTTGAGTGACTACTTAGAGCACTCTCGACATTGCGCAATGGAGGTTTGCAGGACCCTCCCAACGAGTTGGGGAATTCTTGGAAATATCGGTTAGTTCATTGATGAACAACTATCTCGGAAATAGCCTA
Organism: Monotropa hypopitys; assembly: GCA_002855965.1. Classification (NCBI taxonomy): domain Eukaryota; kingdom Viridiplantae; phylum Streptophyta; class Magnoliopsida; order Ericales; family Ericaceae; genus Monotropa; species Monotropa hypopitys. The sequence continues at coordinate 5,990 of NMUG010006334.1, read as the reverse complement.
AACTCCTTTAAATTGTATAATGAAATCTACCATCGGATATTGTGGTAGGTGGGATTGAAATGAACGGATAACGTCGAAATTTGCTGGAACTAAACACTATTTAGTAACTGGCCTTATTGTTCTAAAAGGTGTGGAATTGGAATACTTGGAACACGTTTGAACAACGAAAATGAGTCATCTTGATAGTTTAAGGAGTTGGTATGTTATATATCAATCTCCTGGGAAATTGTTGGAAATTGGTATACTAGAAACCAATGTTTTGAAAGTAACAAAATGAGTAATTTAAACTATGTCGAACGTGGTACTTGGACACTTTCGCTCTTGGCCTTGTCTAGGCAACTTTTGGAAAATGTTGGTTATACGCTCTTTACTCTGAGTCTTTGGAAAGATAAATACAGTTGTTGGTTTTAAAGGTTTTGAGATCCACTGCATTACACCATTTATATTCATTGCATTCTCACACACTCTTACCCAATATTATAGACTTTAGGAGATAGATTATCTCTACCAGGTGGTGGTGCCTGACCCTTTACTTTTGTAGGACTTGTTCTCCTTGACTTAGAGTGGCTGTTGGATCCTTCACAGGACATGGAGCTATAGTGGACTGTAGGCCGTAGGTTGTCTTTCTTTTTCAGTACTACACTACTTTACTTTTCTGTTGGTCACCTTGTACAGGATTGTCTTATAAAATCCTATTTTGGCCATTTTCTTTTAAGTTGAGGCACTGTTGTATAGGGTTGTGTTATAAAACCCTATTAGCCTCTTTCATTTGTATTTCATTTCCGCGTAGCGCATTCATTATAATAAATTAGAGGGATGAGTAGTGTGTCGTGAATGGTAGTTGCTTTACCTTTTTTTTGATACTCTTACCCATTTAATACTTCAAAAAATATACTTCAAATTTTGGGAGTGTTACAGTTAGTATCAGAGCCTTAGTTTCGAAAACTTAGGGACTTTGGGGAGACTTTTAGTCTCAATGGGTGCATTGTTTCTTTTGCGTAGCTCTGAGGGATTGCATTTAGGGTGCATGGCATGTGTATCTAGGCATTGAATATGTGTGCATTGCATAAATTTCATAAAACAACAAAGTTTTTATAACTCGAAATAACAAAATGGTTTGAAAATTCGTGATGTATACTCCTTCGAGTTAGTCTTGTTGTTGTTTTTTTGGAAATTCGGACTCATTTTTGTTGATGTTGAGGTGACTTTCGAGCCTGTCTTGGCATTTGTTAGAGGATCCTGTCGATATTGGACTTATGTGTTCTTGTTATATCCTCTTGATGGTAGTGGTGATTCCTACTCTGGCTTAGTGAACTATTTTGAGTTCCTTGTTCTTAGAGTGTAAATGAGTTCCTTCGTTGACCCTGGTGATGGTTTGGCACCTTATTCCTCGATATCGATCGCTGGTGGCTGTAGCGGTGGCTTGTCGAGTCTATCCCCTCGTAGGAAGTGGATTCTCCTTATTGTCATCATGGCTTTTGATGCCTATCTTTGGTGGCGGATGACGGACTTTGCGGCAGTCGGTTGATTGGTTCTCCTTTGCCCTCCTAGTGAGGATGATGATCTTGCGTATGGTTGAATGATCATTCCTTGAGTTCCTCCTTTTGATCTTAGATGAGGTTGTTGTTAGCTCCTTCTTGTAAGAGTGATGTCTTTCCTCTTGGTGACCTGTTTGATAGTTGCTTCTGCGATTGAGAAGTTATAGTGCTCTTGCGATTGAGTCTTAAATTCTATTTCGCCTATGGCATTGATTGTTGGAGTTTGTCGTTTGCACCTCTGGGGGTTGATTATCTCTTCGTGGTTGAGTCTTGATTCCCACTCCAGTGATGTGGTAGGCTTTTCGTTGGATAGCCTTGTGGTTAATAGTTGTTCACCTTTGGGATTGATTTAGTCTCCCTGTCATGTCCCGTTCCTTGTGTGAGTTGAGGAACCTTAGAATGACCTTGCTGGTAGGATTGTGATTGGTGGTTGCTTCTTGATGTGTTAGCATTTTGTGGTCTTATGATTGTAACTTCTTGGGAAGTGAGGATGTCTTAGTGTGGTAAGGCCTTGTCATGGCAGAGGTTGTGTGCGGTTCACTTGGGATGTAAAGTATCCTTGGGTTAGTAGGTTCTCCTTGTGGATTTATGCCAAGTAGTTGATGTTAGTAGTGGTAGTGCTCTGCCCTTACTCGATGTGAGAGTTAGTTTCGACTGGTGGTTTGAGGTTACTTGAGTATTTGTGTTGGACTTAGTGCTTTGCGGTTGTGGTTGCTTCTTGCTTGAGAGAGAAGGATCAAGAAATTTGAGTGTGGTATCTTATTCGCGTGGTAGCACTAAGTGGTGACTTGGGGTCATTCGAAAAGGGGTAAGTTGTGTTGGTCCATAGTGGTTAGTGGTTCCTTAGTTATTTGACTATTTGGGTATTCAGTTATGTGGTCATTGGACTTGTTGAACGACATGGGAGATAGCTTTGTGTTGGTTTTGTCTCGATTGGTCAAATGATCTTGTTGGGTGATTTAGGTGTTAGACCTACTTTTGGTATGCCTTGGTGTTTGCTCGATGAGTTGTTGTTGTGTTATGAACTGGGAAAGTGGTTTGAGGATTTTAGTTCTCTCTTGATGTTTTGGAATGATAGTACATATATGATTGTCTTGTGGTTCTTCCTAGAAGTGGCATTTGGGCTTCTTGCCTTGTTGGATGATAATGTGGAGAGAAAATGGTTTTGGGTCGAGAGATAGAAGTGTAGTGGTCTTGCCTGATGACTTAGAGTTTGGGATGCGGATTTGGTTGAAGTCATGGATCTAGAAGGGAGGAATGATGTAGTGATGGCTTGAGTTAACATGTGTTTGTGTGGAATTTGGAGCCGAGAGTTAGAATTGTTTTCTCATTTGGGTATGAGGTTCTAAGAGGTGAATCATGACTTGTGTAATTCTTTCGCTTCGTCTTGGTTGAGGAGTGTGATTGACCGGGCGTCTCTCTTTCTCGGCATGTTGGTTTCCTCTTGTTCAATCCTTTGCGGGATCGGTGAGTGGATGTTGTTCCCTGGTTGTTTATTGTCTTGTCGACTCCCTTGGATTAATGTGCTTGATCGATGGTCTCTACCATCATTGTTGGAAATATTGTCGTGTGCACTCGTGCCTTATCCTTGTCGTTACTAGGATTCCTTGACTCGCGGTCTTGCGCGATTGACTTCTCGTGGTTCTCGTTTGGCACTTGTTGACAATTGCGAAAGCAACGCGTTGTTCGAGAGATCTTCTAGCTCCTTGTTTCCTACTCGTGATGTTGTAGTTAACTTTCTCTATTTTCCTATCGATTGCTCGTGGAGTATCTGTAGTTGTGGTATTTGTCGTAGTGGCGATGCGTTGTTCGTCTTGCGTGTAGAAATCATCTACTTTCTAGTGCTTGTTTTCGGGAATCGTGTCCTTATCCCGTGCACTCTTGTCTTGCGGGTTGCCTTCTTGCATTTGTTCTTGTTCGCCGTATCTTCGTATGAATCCAAATTGTTGTAGTATCCATTGGCGCCGTGTCCATTTGCATTTGGAAACCTCTGTTTTGTGATGTTGTCTCCCTTTAGAGCTTGTTTGAGAGTGTGTTGTGGGATTGGTTAGCGGTTGGTGTGATCAGTGAGATGAGTTCATTTTGTGTTTTGCAGCTGTGTTGCGAGTGTTTGAGTAGAAAATATATGTTTCCTTGAAGTCGACTGCACTGACTTGGATTGTGGTGGTATTTGTCATGACCAGTATGCGTAGTCTGTGTCATGTGGTGTAGGAATGAGCATGAAGGATTGTTTTGAGAAGGTGACTGGCTAGCACATCTCAAATCAAACTTCTTAGTTATTCTGGTACTGCACTAGGTGTGTGCAGATTGGTTTGTGGGGTTTTGGTTGTCGGTTTCTTCTTTTGGTGGTATTGTGGTTGTTTGGGGTGTTTCGGGTGGCATAGTCGTTGAGTGACCACCCCTTGTAGCTTGTCTTGCTTTCAAATCCTCTCTCGTGTCGATTGGATTATCGCGATCTTGTTTGAGAATCTATCTCGGTGCTGTTTTGCGTGTTTGTGGTGAGGTGGATTTTGTAGACATCCTTGTGGTGGTTGAAGATCACTCCTTCATCTTTCATAAATTCCGGAAAATATTTTGGAAAAATCAGAGTATCCGTATCATGTCCACGTATCGGCATCGTACCCTTGCCGTATCCGCATGTCGGTATCGTATCCTCGTATTTAAAGCGTGTCCTTGACGTGTCAGTGTGTCCTCGGCATGTCATTGGCGTATCCTTCGCATGTCAGTGTGTCCGTACCGTGTCCCTTTGCATCCTTGGCATTTTGGCACTTTGGTGTCCTCTCGACATGTTTATTGGATGTTGTGGCGTGTTTTAGATTTTTGTGGAAATTTTTTCTGGCGATATTCTTACGGTTTGACACTCATACCATACTCTTCGTTTGGAACGTCCACGTTCCTTGCTTGATCGATGCTTTGGATATTGTTCTCCTCAGGGTGTCGTGTCTCGATTCTGCTACCTTGGAAATTTTGAGGACAAAATTTTGTAAGGAGGGTAGTTTTTCACACTCTACAAATTTTAGTGCGATTTATATCCGTTTTAGAAATTATATCGTTTAGGATTTCGGCCTAAATAGGTCCTTGGGTATAAAGTATATCCATTCTATCATATTGAGTGTGAATATGTCGCTTGGAAATTTAGTTGAACCTATTCTTATCGTTTCGGTGCATCTCGGGGTGGCCCGGGAGGGCCTTGGCACTTTATTTTTCCTCCTGTTCAGGTTTGCATCGGTGCAAGTTCTTGTTGCACCGTTGCAGGATGTTTTTTGGGTGTTGCATCGGTGCAACACCAATGCAGGTAGTTTCTGTTGGTTTTGGAAGCCAGTTGCATCGGTGCAGGTTCTTGGTGCACCGGTGTAGGCCCCTTTGCATCGGTGCACAACCGATGTAGGATGCCTCTAACCTGTTTTGGTTAAGGGTTGCATCGGTGCAGCAAATGATTGCACCGGTGCAGGTTTGTCGTTTGGCCTAGTTTGGGAGAGATTGCACCGATGCAGAAAATAGTTGCACCGGTGCACCTACTATTCGGACAGCTTCATTAAGGGCAGTTTGGGGATTTAGCTAGGGGGCCCTATATATTGTTTGGTCCGAAAATTTGGGGTTGTCTGCCCCATTTGCAACCCTAATTCTCTCTCTCTACCTCCCTCTCCCACCATCTCTCACTTCTCTCCTCCATACCTCCCAATCCTTTGTGTTTCAGAAGAAATGCGTAGGAGGAACGTCGTCGGCCTCGCTCTCCTCTCCGCGGTGACGTGCTTAGATCATCTCGAATCGGTAAGTCTTTTTCTTCCTCCCCCTTTAATGGAGTTTGGGTTGCTCCTCTAAGGTTTGGTCCTTGTAAATGTTGTAGAACACCTCGAGAGTTTCGCGGTGGCGGCCTTGGTTCTCTACGGCCATGGAGGTTTTCCGGTGACTTTTCCGGCGAGTGTTACTGGAGCTCCGACGAGGTAAAGTTTTCTATCCCTCTAGTTTGTAATGTTACTCCAAAAATTTTAAGTCATTTTACCTCCATTTCAAAAAATAATAATTAATTAAATCTTTTTTCGGGATTTAATTTTATTGTCATTGGATTCCCCACGACCCATATTTTATTTTACCGGTCCTATCTGCGTGAGGGAAGTCTTGGTTTGTGAGGTTTGGTGTTTTGAGCGCGGGCAAGCAGTTGTGGTGGAATTCGGGTTTCGTCTTGGTTCTCGGGGGTTGTTCGATATTTGCGTTGGGCATTTTAAAGTTAAATCTTTAAAATATTTTTAGTTTTAATTAAATTTAATAAAAATAATAAAAAAAGGATTGCTTACAGCAATCGGGGGAGTTCCCCCCTTCTTCCCCAAACCCCCCTCCCGAACCAAAACCCTAGTCCCCCCTACCCCTTGCGCCGCCACCTCCCCCCCTCTCGGCTCTCCCTCCTCCCTCACCTCTCTTCCCGCCGACCCTCTCTCTCCCAGCCGCCGACCA
>NMUG010006333.1:0-12642 GCA_002855965.1 Monotropa hypopitys | reverse complement strand
CCACATATCGATATGTGGAGTATCCACATATCGATATGTGATGTGGGTTATGGCCAATCGATATGCAAGTCAGTAATCGAAATGTGTCCCATATCGAAATGTAATATATTAAGCACATATCAAAATGTGAAATGAAAAGGAAGCAATCGATATATATCACAGAATGACACATATTGATATGTAGTAGGATGTATATCGAAATGGAGGGTCATTGGTGGCTGATGGAAATGAGTAAAAGAAGCCAAAAATTCAAATAAAGGAAAAGTAAAAGGACTTCAATAATGAAATGTTTGTTCGGGCTTAGTTAGCTGTCCTATAAAAATGTTGTTATAATTCTTATTTCAGGAGTTGACACAGGCACTACAGAAGTGCCAAACAAGTAATGAGAGTCACTTCTACAAGGTCAAGGTGAGTGAATTGGATGTAAATATTTTATTCCGAATTTAATTTCATAATGAAGTTGCTTATAATTTAAGTTGTTGAATTGCAAATAGTTATTATTGCATTGTAGTGGAAGTGATTGTTGTGATTTATAGAGTGATATTGTGCTATCATAATATTGATTTGATATGGTTTATGTTGGATAGTTGCAATGTACATAGTGGTGTGATTGTTAGATGTTCATAGTTACATCACTTGCTTGATTTAAATCATATTTCTTATTGATGATGGAACAAGATACCTTATGTTTTATATATTAAAATTTAGACAATTGATACTCATTATCATGTAGATGAATAATTATGTCCATGTCTCTTATTATGGCTTTTGCCCCTATTTAGTGATGTTGTAATTGGATTTACTAGACATGCATGATTGAGATGATGTTGGAACCCTTATACTAAATTGTTAGGGTTAAGTTGACCTCGATAGTGCAAACAAGCATCACTGAAACATGGTTAGTGTTGTATTGATGAAGTGGTGAGACATTACTACCGAATGTCATGCATAATTGCATCCAGTTTTATACTAGTATTGGTACTGAGAGATGGTACCAGGGTATTCAGAGATGGTACCAAGGTACTGAGAGATGGAACCAAGGCATCACAACAAAATGCCTTAATAATTGTATTATTGTTACTGAGGGATGGTACTAAGGCATCACAACAAAATGACTCAAGAATTGTATTATTGGTACTGAGAGATGGTACTAAGGAAAAATGCCAATAGAAATTGTATGAATGGCACTGAGAGATGGTGCCAAAACTATAAACGTTGTTTTCAACGCATACACATGCATAGCATTGAGATTGATAAGGAAATCGAAAAGGGTGGTGCATCTGAAACTATATATGGAACTGGTAAAGAAAGTTATGATGTTTACGCTTTTAATATAAGAGTTGTTCTATTTGCACTTTCTATGCAATTTTCATGCTTTAAAGGTTATCAATTCATGTATCTTATTCACTCTCAGAATCCAATTTTAGATTCTAGTAATTTGACAAGTTTTAGGATGTCCACTACTGGCCAGAAGCATTGTCTGTCAAGAGGTATCTAGGAGTTGTTTTTTTAAATCCAGTTATTGTTATCTAAAACTTATGATATAAGAGTGCATAGTCTTCTGTAGGAAAATGTACTGTGATATTTTCCAAGTAGCACTTTTCCTTAAGAATGGATCCTGGAATAGTGTGAATCTTTTGAAGAAATGGTTTAGTACGTCCTTAAACATCACTAAGGACTAGAGTAAATTTTTAGTCATAGCCACCTCGGGTAATATATATTTTAGATAATTATTGTCCAGGAAGGGGCGTTAAACTATCTTTCCCCGACGTTACTCCAACAGATAGGAGATGTAAATATATTGCCATATAATGCCTCGTAGGGTGTCATGTCAATACTGTTGTGGACACTGTTGTTGTACGCGAATTCCATCAACGTCAAATAACTGTCCCAACTCCCAACGAAGTCAAAATGCATGCCCAAAGCATATACTCTAACACTTGAATAATACGCTCTGACTACCCATCTGTCTAAGGCTGAAATGTCGTGTTGAATTTCAAGGATGTTCCAAAAGCCTATTGTAAACTCACCCAGAATATAGATGTAAATTTAGAATCTCTATTACTTACAATAGATAAAATAGTACCGTGCAACTTAATATTCTCATCTACGTAGATCTTCGTATACCTATCCACATTATAGGTAGTCTTCACCGCTAAAACATGAGATGATTTTGTCAAATAGTCTACGATCATCCAAATAGAATTAAATCCTAATTTAAAATGCGGTAATCCCACAATGAAGTTCATTGTTATGTGCTCCCACTTCCATTCTAGAATTGATAAATTCTGTAACAATTCCACCGGCCTTTGATGTTCGATCTTTACTTATTGACATGTCACGCATTTGGCCACAAACTTAACTACCTCCCTTTTTATGCCTTTCCACCAAAACGTTTCCCGTAAATTCCAGTAAAGTTTGCTGCTACCCGGGTGCATCACATAAGCGGATCGATATGCTTCTTATAGAATTTCCTATTTTAATTAACATCACTAGGAATGCACAATATATCTCCAAACAATAATATACCATCTTCCCAGAGTTTGAACTCCATAGTTTCTCCATTAAAAATGTTTTGCTTCAAAGTTAACAAAGATTCATCATTTTGTTTCCCTTCCTGGATTCGATCAATATACATAGGATGAATACAGAACTGAGCCAACAAAGTATTACAATCACTCACCAACAATACAACCCCCAATTTCCCTAAAATAGAGAAATTTTCAACTTTAGTACATCGTAAACAAGATAAAACTACTTGCAGCTTTGTGACTCAATGCATCAGCTATTACGTTAGCTTTCCGTAGATGATAGTTAATAGTGCAGTCATAATCTGTTATTGTCACACCCGTATCAATTATTTATAAATTATAAATGTTTTAATAATTATCAAAGGTAGAATTAAGGGAATATTATACCCTATATAGAGCCAAAGGGTTAATTAATTAAGGGGGTTAATTCATATAAAATATGATTATAAAATTATAAGTATTAAATAAGTAAAGATAATGGCGCACAAGGGTAATTAAAAATAATTGTTGAGGGTAATTAGGTCTTGTATTTTTAAAATCTGTATTAGGGTTAATATCATTAGGCTAATCCTCATTATGCCTAAGTATTGTGCTTAAGAGGGTGAGAGAGAGGAGGCTAGGGGAATTGGAGAAGATTCAAGGATTTGAAGGTCTTGGAGTGAAGATTGGAAGAAGAGATCTTCTTCAACTTTGTTCCTAAGGTAAGTATGAATCTATTGATGTAGTTTTTATTCTTATATCACTTTATATTTAGTCTATATCTGAGTTTTAAAAGTTAAACTCGTTTTGAGAGAAACCTCTAGGTCTAGAGGGAAATTCTTGAGATTTGGTGATGTTTAATGGTTGTATAAGGCCACAAATTGAGTATGTATAGTACCCAAATGTTTAGAACACTTTGGTATGAAGAATTTTTGGGTTTCTAAGCATAAAAATCGTGTTTGGGGAAGTTGAAGAAGTGGTGGTTCATCAAATTGCAAAACAGTGTGCTAAACCTGTCAAATTCGCTCAAGCTAGCCCATTTTCACTTGACCGAAAATCTCCGGGTCAAGCGATTTTTGCCGTACAATAATCTCTGCAATCGAGTGAGCCATTTTGCTCGAGCGACTCCTTGTCTGCTCGACGTCTGCTCGAGCGAAGGGTCGAGCGAAGTTGGGGTTTGAGTTATTTTAATGAGTTTTGGTTCCGATTTGGACCTAGGATGCTTATGGAAGGTGCTAGGGAGTATTTTGGAGACTCTAATATGTAGTTTAAAAATAGTTAATTAGTCAATTGGTAAATTATAAAATCAAACCATATCGAATATTGGTTTAATTTAATGATTTTGATTCAGGAGACGAGCCGGAATCGTGTAACGACCTAGAACTTCAATTGTAAATTTTAAATGAAAATATGTTCTTTTATAATAGTCAATTGATTATGGATGGAGTTTGGGGTCCAATAGATGATAATCTAGCGGTTTGGAGTGGTGAGGATCGCCGATATGGAGTTAGTATGATTTTTAGGTTGTTCCGGCAATGTGCCGAGGGTCTTCTAGTCCCATTGTGACCTCGAAGTATTATTTTAACGTGAATACATTATTCATGAAAGTTGTAGAGAATCTCAATAGAAATCCAACAAAACTTGAATTGTCCCAATCGTAGTTCGGACAAAGAAGTTATGACCGAAATACTCTCGGAGGGCACATTTGCAGACTTTTAAAATTTCCTCATAGAGACCGGTCCCCCGAGCCGCTGCAGACCGATCGGGATTGATCAGTAGGCTCCATAATTTTGAGGATACCGGTCCCCCGAGCTGCTGCAGACCGGTCCCCTCCTGTTATTTCGAAATGTTTTGAGACAAATGAAGGGCATTGTTGTCATTTAATGTGGGGGTTTATATGTGTTTTATATGCGTGGGAAGGGCATTTGGAAGCCCAGATTTCTTTCTCTCCCTCTCTCTCCTCCAAAATGCTCTCCCTCTTTCTCTCAAACTCTCCCAACCTCAGCTTCTCCCTTAGATCCCTTCAAATCCATCGAGCTTCTAGGGAAATCGTCTTCACTAACGTTGATGAGCACGACAATGGCTACGCACCTACGGTCTCGGATTGTGGTAGTATGAAGGATCCCTCACCTAGAGATTTAGAGACTCAATGGCTTCCGGTGGGTAAACGCTTGACTATTATTAAGTATGTGTGTGTACTTAGGTTTCAATTTGGTAGCCATAGCATGTGTATTGCATTTTGTTGTCTAGGGCTACATTATGGTGGAATTGAGGGGTGATCTTGGGTCCACTTGTTGTTTGATATAATGCCCCTAGAGGCTTAGGCGCACCACATGTTCTACAAAATTCCCATAAGGGGAACGATTTGTATTTTGGTGGTTTGTAGGTTGATTGGTGGCCATCGGAGTAAGGGGCTACCAAGTGTTCGATGAATTGACCATGTGGGTCTTGGGTCGTGTCTTGGAGGATTTGACATTGTTGGATTATCATAGGACTTGAGTGGTCGTGTGTTACGTCGCGTTGAGTCCGTATGATTCGTAGAATCCTTGGAGTTTGGATGAGCACCAAGGGCTCAGTAAGATATCCTTGATAAGTGTTATAGTAAAATGAAACCATTTGGGTTCTCTCGAACGCTTAGTGATACCTTATTTGGTTGGCGTGATGGTTGTGTTTGACTTCGTCGAAATTGAATGTTGGGTTTGGTTAGTGGACATCTTGGATATGTGTTCGACCATTGACTTGTTTGACTTGGTTGCCTCCCTTGGATTGGCCAAGGTTGAGTTAGTGGATGGAAATATTAAGTGAGTAGTTCGGTATACCTAAATGAACATCAAATATGAGAATGTGTCCCACGAGGGATACTCGTACTCAACCTTGAATCTATCCTTTGAAAAAACTTATAATGCAAACACGATTGAGTAAGTCGATGTGGAATGGTGCGGTAATGGTCATTGATAGTTTTGGCTTACTAGCCTATGGCTAGGATTGATGAAATGGGAGTTGGGTGTCTAAGTCCCCTCCCTTCATGTTTTGGTAAACTTGTAATGAAACGAAATCATTTAACGACGTATGAATTATAGGGTATTATGGGCCCTCCCAATGAGTTAGGGAACGTTGGATTTGTGGCGGGAATGGACTGAGGTCGTAACTCCCTGGATGGTCGTACCATCCACGACATGATGCACAACGGGAATAGACAGATGTTAGACTTCCCCGGTGGTCGCGCCCCCACGTTGAGCATGATGGGGGCGTAGCATAGCCCTCCCAATGAGTTTTGGAATAACGAGGGGAAATGATAGTGTGCCTACGACTACTATACCGGACCCAATCCAATATGATATGAACTTCGAAAATAAGATGAATGAAAATTGGGATAACTTGGATGGGTCTTGGTTAGATACCTCCACATAGTATCCATTGTGAAAGATTGGGATAACTTGGAAGGGTCTTGGTTAGATGCCTCCACAGAATATCCATTGTGTAAGAAATGAGACTATAATGAAAATTCCAATATCAATCCATAGGGGCTATGGAGAACCAATCAAGAATGGTAGGATACCCGGAATATACTTGACTAGGGATTCCGTGGTTTATACATATAATGAAATCAATGAATCGAAATATAGAAAGGAAAGAAAAAATACTTCAAATATCCAATGTGGCATATGAATCTAATACTTAACAATAGTGATAGTTGGCGTGGCTCACAACGTGAGTTATGGTTAGATCTCTTGGTATGGCGTTGGTTTGGGATCCTTAGTAGGTCCTTAGAGTTGTTGTACTTTAGTAGTAAGGTTGGTTGAGTTGAGATTAGAGGTTGCTTCAGTTGTACTTGGGACGTCATACTCTTTGCAACCACTTGATGTTGCGGCTTTGGTTAGACACACTTTGTTGGTGATACGCCTATGTCACGATGCCTTGAGTTAGGTTTACACTACATGCACTTGGTTTCTTTACTGTTCTCGTACTTTGTTTGTGGACACGTCGGCACGCATAGCATGTGCATGCTTGGTAGTAGTTAGGGGTTTTCTCACAGAGCCGTGGTTTGTTCAGACCCTCTTTCTTTTCCTTTTTCTAGTCTGTGTTGCAGGGCTAGACGGGCTTGGTGACTTGGAGTTGGAGTCAGCTGCTGGGTTTTCTTGGACTCGGCTACCTAAGTTTCAATGACTTCTTATGTATAGGGTAGTGTAGATACATCATTTCATTTGTACTTTCCTTTACTTTGTACTTCAACTTTAGATGAGCCTTTCTACTAGCACTTGAGTTTCCGTTGTAACTGTGTACAACATTTGTACTTTACCTCTGCTTTGTAGTTCCTGATTGTACCATGTATCATGTAATCAGAATTCACCTGAATATATCTGAATGCAAAGTAGTTGTATCCCTTGTTTATTATTTAAACTGCTTTAAAAAAAGTTTGAAAATCCGGGGCGTGACAACTTGGTATCAGAGCTTTCGGTTCGAATACCTTGGAGCCGTGGGGAGACACTTAGTCTCTATAGGTTCTCTTGGTCATTACATTGTTCTTCGGTCATATTTGTATGCTTGATGTGCTCTATCCCATCATGGCCTTATGTCTTGTGTCGTGGTTCTTAATGACCATGGTGTATCTTTGCGGTCATTGATTGGTCTTAGGCTTCTCTGTTTCATTGGAATTGAGATCGTGGTCGCAGTAAGATGAGATTTGTAGAAGTGTTCGAGGAGTCTTATTGTGGTTATTCCTCGTTTTGCCGTTAGCAAGACAAAACTTGGGTCTTGTCGGCACACTGTATTGAGATTTTGGCAACCTTGGATTTGGTTTGGTGATTGGTGATATCTCTTGGAGCCCTTTTGTTTCAAAGTTGGTTGTTTTTCTATGTTGAAGTATTATCACTCATGTAGTTGTTGGTAAATAGGCCTTATGGTCCATTCGAGTTGGTGTTTCCTTTCCATTTGGTAGAAATCTTGAGGTGTTACTGAGATTTCCTAGTGTTTTCTTTTAAGGGGTATGACCCGTCGGTCATATCTCTTTGCGAGATTGAATTATTTGTGCCCGTTTGGGATTCTATATTGAGAAAGAAATCATTGGTGTCGTTTATAAATCTTTGAATTGATCCTTGCCCCGTTGGTCGGGAGGTGAAATCTTGATTTTATTGGCATGTCGCTTTAGTCCTTCGTCTGTGGAGTTGAGACGTAGATTGGTGTTAGTTTTGTCGTCGGTGTTTTCCCTTATCTTATCACATCGGTTGTATACTTCTTGTACTCGTTCCTTACAGTGTGGTTTGGAGAGGTAAAGTTTGGGCTTTAGTGGCATGGTATGTTCAATCTTTTGTGACTTGGTCATCGTTGGTGTTGAAATTTCCTATTGCGGTCACTCAAGTCTGGAAGAATTGGCTATTTTCCTGTTGTTAGGGCATGAGTTCCCTTGAGGCTATTGGGATTGAGGCATATCGATCCGTTTGAGTTTAAGTCTTTCCATAGTCTTGTGGAGAACATTGAGGTGTCGCCGAGATTTTTTGGATACTTCGCTTTGAGGGGTATGACACATTGGTCATAAATGTTTGTAAGATCACTTTAGTTTTGTTAGCCGTAAGTCTGAGTTGAAGTGTTAGAGTTATTTTGGGCTAACCGTTGTCTTAAGGTGCAATTCGGGACGCATTCGTCTTTGGCTAGATGTTTCGTATTGTGGTGAAAGTGGTTAGGTTGGCCGTTTGAAGTCCTATATCCGGTGGTCATGTGTTGGCCCTAGATGTATTTGTGCTCGACGACCTAGTCAATTGAGGAACATGTGTGTGCGTGCTGTGATTGTCTTCATAGTTTCTCATTAGATGATCTGATTGAGGCCAATACTTGGCTCTTTAGGATTTGCGAGATCCTCTATACATTCAAAAATTGTTGGTATTGGCATCAGAGTAGCGCAGTGGAAGCATGGTGGGGTACGATTGCGATGGTATGAAGAAATATTCCTAAAATCTCGAAATCACCTTTGGAGAAGAAATTCTTTCTTCACTCCCTTTGGATGATGTGTTGGTTCTTCAATCTATTTCCCGATTTTGAATCTTGTACCCTGGCCACTTGGCTTGTAGGGTTCTAAGTGTAGAATGATGAATTCGGATTGCAAATCTTATTTCAACCATTGTTCGTAAGTCAACAGAGTCACATGCTAATGTTTCACCTGTTGGTGTTCTTGGGCATTAAATCGATGTTTCCCCCTAGTGCCCGTTGCTTTTGTTGTGCTTGTCTTGCGACTTGCTGTGAAGTTCGTTGACTTTTGATAGCATCCATTTGAATTGTACACTGTTCAATGTAAGTTGTAAGACTTATTGATTTTTGGATGACATTTCTTTGACTTGCATCTTGTTTGATGCATGTGATGGGACTTTCCCCCATTCCTTATTGTATCTTGTTTGAATTACATCTCGAATCGCGGATCACCCATGTGATGCGATGTGCCACTTCGTTTCTCTAGTTGGGTGAAACTTGATGATCATATTTCATTGTTCCTCTTGGTGAAAATCTTCCTTGTTCGAAGGACTATGTTTTTGGTGGATCACCTTTTTATCATCTTGGTGTTCTTGATCGGGATGTGATTTTTCCCTTTTCAGTTGTGAGGTCTTAGATGGATAAGAGACTTCTGTTATTATTTGCTACGATTGTGCATTGGGCGTTACTTGACCGTTGGATAGACGTTCGTGGACCAAAGAAGTACGTGTTTGATTGACTGTAGGAAAGTTGGGTATGAATGCATATTGTGGTCTAGACTTGGTGTGAGTTTAGTGCCATGCCATGTTGCTTGGGCCTAGCACTTGCACATTTTGGCGTGCGTGGGTGCGTGAGTACTTTCTTGATTATGTGATATACGTTTGATGTGGTAAATTGGTTTGAGAATAGCTACCGGCTGAGGCATCTCAAAGCAAATCACCAAGGTCACACGGTTACCATACTAGGATGTGTATGTTTGGTGTGGTGTATTCTTTGGCTTGAGGATTTGGAGCATGTTCATGCATTGCATTTATTTTTGGGTAGTTCGTGGGTGTTAGTGTGATGGCGTATCCTCACTAGTTGTAATATACCAAGCATTCGTGCAAACGGCTTAGAAGTCGTATCGGCATATCAGTGTGTCCTGGCCATGTCAGTGTATCCTCGACATGTCCTTGGCGTATCCTTGGCGTGTCGGTGTATCTTTAGTGTATCCTCGTATGTCGGTATACCCGTAGTGTAATGTTGCCTTGTGACGGACGACAACACAAAAATTACTTACGTGTGAGTGTGTAGGCCAAAAACAGAAAGAGTGTTGATGTCGGTAATAATCGATTCATTTGTATTTGTTGAGTAAGAACTGTAGTAAGAGGATTACAAGTTTTGGTTCTTGAGGAGGTTATCGCTTGTGGACCCTCCCTCCTTTTGGTATCTCTATGGAGTCGATTCGCGTCGGTGTATCCATGTCGTATCGGGAAGCATTCCCTTAATTTTTTTTTGGCATGCTCGTAAGGATGCGAGTTGTGAAGTGTGCCCTTGCATTGTGGTTGTCGCAGACGAATCATTGGATATTGAGGCAAGGTTGTATCTATGTTTGACCGAGTGTCCAAAAAACCGTATCAAATCCAAGCATCCCTTCGGAAGATAATTTTGGGTTTCGTGAGATCCAACTCTTGAGGAGTTTGTTGTGGAAGTGAGTTTTGTTTCCGATTAAATTGTTGAAGAGTGAATACATTGGTATCGTCAGTCGGTGGTATGATTTCCATTCCCTCTCTTTTCTCACTTAATTTCGAGGACGAAATTTCTTTAAGGGGTATGAGATGTAACGACCTAGAATTTTAAATGTAAATTTTAAATGAAAACGTGTTCTTTTATAATATTCAATTGATTATTGATGGAGTTTTGGGTCCAATAGATGATAATCTAGCGGTTTGAGTGGTGAGGATCCTCGTTATGGAGTTAGTATGATTTTTAGGTTGTTCCAGCAATGTGTCGAGGGCCTTCTAGGTCCATTGTGACCTCGAAGTATTTTATGAACGTGAATACATTATTTATTAAAGTTGTAGAGAATCTCATTAGAAATTCAACGCAACTTTAATCGTCCCTATCGGAGTTCGGACGAAGACGTTATGACCAAAATAATCTCAGAGGGTACATTTGCAAACTTTTAAAATTTCCTCATACGGACTGGTCCCCCGAGCTGCTGCAGACCGATCGGGATTGATCAGTAGGATCCATATCTTTGAGGAGACCGGTCCCCCGAGCCGCTGCAGACTGGTCTCCTCCTATTATTTCGAAATGTTTTGAGTTAAATGAAGGGCATTGTTGTCATGTAATGTGGGGGGTATATATATGTTTTATATGCGTGGGAAGGGCATTTGGAAGCACATATTTCTTTCTCTCCCTCTCTCTCCTTCAAAATGCTCTCCCTCTTTCTCTCAAACTCTCTCAACCTCTACTTCTCCCTTAGATCCCGTCAAATCCATCGAGCTTCCGGGGAAATCATCTTAACTAATGTCGATGAGCACGACAATGGCTACGCACCTACGGTCTCGGGTATGAAGGATCCCTCACCTAGGGATTTCGAGACTCAATGACTTCCGGTGGGTAAACTCTTGACTATTACTAAGTATGTGTGTGTGTACTTAGGTTTCGATTTGGTAGCCATAGCATGTGTATTGCATTTTGTTGTCTAGGGATACATTATGGTGGAATTGAGGGGTGATCTTGGGCCCACTAGTTGTTTGATATAATGCCCCTAGAGGCTTAGGCGCACCACATGTTCGACTAAATTCCCGTGAGGGGAACGATTTTTATTTTGGTGGTTTGTAGGTTGATTGGTAGACATCGGAGTTAGGGGCCACCAAGTGTTCGATAAATTAACCATATGGGTCTTGGGTCGTGTCTTGGAGGATTTGACATTGTTGTATTATCATAGGACTTGAGTGGTCGCATATTAGGTCGCATTGAGTCCGTATGATCATCGTAGAATCCACGGAGTTTGGATGAGCACCAAGGACTCGGTAAGATATCCTTGATAACTGTTATAGTAAAATGAAACCAATTGGGTTCTCTCGAACGCTTAGTGATACCTTATTTGGTTGGTGTGATGGTTATGTTTGACTTCGTCGAAGTCGGATGTTGGGTTTGGTTAGTGGTCATCTTGGATATGTGTTCGACCATTGACTTGTTTGACTTGGTTGCCTCGCTTGGATTGGCCAAGGTTGAGTTAGTGGATGACAATATTAAGTGAGTAGTTCAGTATACCTAAATGAACATCGAATATGAGAATGTGTCCCACGAGGGCTACTCGTACTCAACATTAAATCTATCCTTTGGAAAAACTTATAATGGAAACGTGATTGAGTAAGTCGATGTGGAATGGTGCGGTAATGGCAATGAATAGTTTTGGATTACTAGTCTATGGCTAGGACTGATGAGATGGGAGTTGGGTGTCTAATTCCCCTCCCTTCATGTTTTGGTAAAATGAAACCAAATCATTTAACGACGTGGAATTATAGGGTGATTGGCACACAATATTGTAGTTTGTGTGTGCCAATCTAGCTCTCTTTAGTTAGTTTTGTCCTTAGTTGTTTTCTATTTAGTTATGTTTTTGTACATAAGCATTTACTCTTGTTTTATAGTTTTTGGTATTTTATACAAGTTGTTTAGTATTTCCCGGACGAGTCCGGAAGGCCTTGAGACCAACCCGAGCCATTGATGAAGTCAAAAGCAATAGTGCATTGGTAAAATGGTCATATCTTTTGATGTAGAGCTCTGATTGCCAATTGTAATATGGCGTTGGAAAGCTATCGAGAAGATGCACGCTTTGGTGAAAACTACAAGGGACCGGTCTCTTGAATATCGAGAGACCGGTCTCTCCAAGGGCAGAGAGCATGTCGTGATGAAGGTACCGGTCTCTTGAATATCGAGAGACCGGTCTCTACTGAAGAAAACCCGAAAATTTTGTTTTTTAAGGGTAATTTGGTCCAGAACATATGGAGGTATTTATACCTATTTGTAATTGAACCTAAGCATGTTTTACTTCATTTTTTACATTGTATTAGGGTTTTGGGGATAGAGAGCCTCTCTCTCTACCTCCCTCCATCTTCTCTCTACATTTGTTCAACTTCCATGGTGATTTGGTAAGTTTTTCCTTTATTAATGTTTGAGC
>NMUG010006332.1:0-12641 GCA_002855965.1 Monotropa hypopitys | reverse complement strand
TGTGCCGGGGAGGCGAGACAAACCCGGGATGCTGTCCCCGAGGGAATCTTTGCTGTGAACAAGGCATCTTGTCCTGTCTGGCCGAAGCGAGCAGCTCCGGCGCTGCTTGTTGTTGGCCG
This sequence comes from Monotropa hypopitys, assembly GCA_002855965.1. Lineage (NCBI taxonomy): Eukaryota > Viridiplantae > Streptophyta > Magnoliopsida > Ericales > Ericaceae > Monotropa > Monotropa hypopitys. Next base: position 12,522 of record NMUG010006332.1, on the reverse strand, counting down.
GGCCGTCCAGGCCGAGAGTCTTCTGCACAGGAGACCCAGAATGAGCCTTCTCGTCGGCCCATGATCCGATCGGTCGCATGACCTTGACTGTGAGTTTCTTCGGCTAGGCACCTCCTTTGGGCTTTGAGTCTCCTGGTGGAGGTCGTGGCTCCGGCCTCCTTTATGTTCGGCCCCCAACAACTTGGAATGGACTTAAGACGGGATTCCAAGGAATTTAACTTACAAAATTCAAGAAAAGGTACCATGCAGTTCCAATATCCTTCAAAGGTTAATCAACACCAAATCTACAACATCTATACATATCAAAGGGAATAAATTGGGCAGGGTAGTGAGGGTCCACTACATTTTCCTTTGGTTCTCTGGTTAGTGGTTTTGTGTGGTGTTTCTGGTTGGATTGTTCTTGTGGAAAAATCATATTGTGGTTGGGTCATATATTCACCTTCTTTCACTAGTAGTGTTCTTGGTCTTGCCCGTGCGTGCGTGCGTTACACTTTGCGGCTTGCTTTACTACCACTTGGGTTTACACTTAGGGTGGCACGATCTTGTGCATGCCTTGTAGTCTTTAGCTGTTACCGTCACTGATCCGTAGTTTGCTCAGACCCTCTCTCTTTTCCTTTTTTTAGTCTGTGTTGCAGGACTAGCTGGCCTTGGAGTGGAGTCAGCTGCTGGATTTTCTTGAGTTAGACAAGGAGTTCCAGCTGCAGCTTGCACCCTTCGCCTCAGCCTCAACTGGACTTTGTTCAGTACTTTCGTTGTGGGTTGTACCTTTACTCTCGTACTGTAGTTTCAGTTTCAGTTCAGTTGTACTTGTACCTGACTTTTCAGTACTTCAGTTGTAGCCAGTTTCAGCATTGTACTTCACTTCCGCTTTTCATTTCACGTTGTATCATGTATGTAATGAGAATTGAACTGAATGGATCTGAATGACATGTAGTAATCTCCCCTGCTATGTATTTAAATTGTTTTAAAAAAATGGTTTGAAAATCCGGGGCGTGACATAATCATTCTGGCAATTGATCATTTGTACCAGAACTATTGATTCACCTAGAAATGGCATCAAAAAGGAAATCTGATCATGAACTGTCTCCTTCACAAAAGAAGACTTCTGATATCACTTTCCTCAATGTTTAAGGGAAACATCTAAGATCAACAACTATTTTGTTTCAATTACGGATGATCCAGCTCACTTTATTTTGGGACCAATCTATTTTCCGAATGTACCAAGTGAACTTTCATACTTTTATCTATTTAATTTTGATGAACCCTTACTTCTTTCACTTCCTGGACTTTCTCGATCTGGTTGGGAGACCAGAGGTCATATTAGGTCCTGGCCGTCAGCTTTTCCTTCATGGACAAAATGGGTTCAACGAATGGCTGTTTTCTGTATCAAGAATGGGTAGATATGCATATCGCAGAAATAATTGAACTTTCCACACAAAGTCATAGTTTTAACCCTAATTTGATTACCGTGGCTTCTTGTTTTTGGTCCACATCTTCTAATACATTTGTATTTCCTCATAGATGTATGTCTCCAACCATTTTGGATGTAATTCATCTCACTGGATTATCCAGTACAGGCATTGAAGTCAATGTTACTATTGACCATATTCCTTACTCTCCTATCTTTGAAACAAATTTTGATAGCTACTCCAGCTTCCTGTCATCCCATAGTAAGACTGATAATTCACAGACTAATTTTCATGAGAATATTGCCTTTTACTTGTACTGGATCAATAAATATTTGTTATGTGTGGCTGGTCTAAAGATTACTAAATAATATCTTAAATTGGCAGTTTGTTTAGCCCAGGATACTAAACTTGCCTTAGCTCCTTATTTTAGGAACCTTGTATAAAGATTTTTATACCTTTGTCCAAAGTAAAGTTACCAGATGCTGTGGTGGTCCCTTATGGATCTTGCAAGCATGGTTATATGCATATTTTCCATTTGTTAAGCCTCTCAGGTATTACCCTCAAAGAACAGATAATCAAGTTTGCCAAAGTTATGCGGAATATTTCCTAGGATTTGAACCAACTCATGAGGATTCTTCCTTTTCAAGATATTTCAAGACTTTTTATTGCCTTGAATCCAAAGATATACCTTCTTGGCTTCCTTTTAAAGAATTAAGGCATTCTAGTTCATTGCAGCTAAAGCCAATATTTGATTTGACAGTCCCAGCCCGTCTTGTGAATGAGTTTTGGGCCAGTGTGTTGGTACCTAGATTCATTCTTGTATGTTTCTCTCCATCAACTGTCAGATTTTCTAATTGCTGTTTTGAGATAAATTTTCCAAGTTAAAGTGCAAGATAGTTTTGGCTTTTCCAAGGAATCCCAATCCCATATGCTCACCCCAGAATAAAAGACATAATTCAAATCAGACCAATAGTGACCGAGACCTTAATAATTAAGGATATGATCTCATATATTCAGATGGCCACAATGAACTTTCAATTTAGTGGTTTTGTAGCTGAGCCTGGGTGTCACGACCCATCTCGTTTTCGAGATGAATCCATGACAAGCCAATGAGCAAGCTCGCAAAGGCCTATGATAAAAGAGTTGAGGAATCCATACAACAATTATAAAATGCAGATGCGAGTGAACAATCCAGAACAGTGCATAGTTTTATACTAAATAACTTGATTACAATAAAGTAGGCTCAAAGGGGCATTTACATCGGGAAAAAGATAAAAGCAACAAGATAGCTAAAATGCTCAAGAGCTACTCCTCAATGTGACCTGAAAAGGTTTTAGAAAAACGCATAAGCAAAAACTAGAGTGAATCAATATATAACATTTCACAAGTTTCATAGATTTACAGTACTCAATCACAAAACAGTTCTATATAGAATCTTGAATGATTGGCATGATTCATTAATTCTGCAATAATTTGTACCAAGGACTCAAACCTGCCTTATTACCTTCCCCAGAGACTCATACCTGTCCCATAGGCATCACCGGGGAACTAACACCTGCCCCAGTGGCATCACTCTTGTATCGAGTGGTACTAGCGTCTTTGCGCTTAAGGATCTTGCCCGTAGGATTTTTATCATAAACTGCCCATAGGCTGCTCAAGCATCTGCTGTATGCCCGTTATATCAAACTTTTGAATCATTGAAGTACCTTATCATTTTACAATATGATAGTTGTGCCTTTTTGGCCGTATGATCATGATGTTATGTTTCATCTCCATTTTAGCTATATATCATGTCGTTCGAAATCGACCGTTTAATCCATGTAAAGAGAGTTAGTGCTTCATTTCGTTTTCTGAAACAAGTGATAATACAATGATTTTCATAAACAGATTTATAAAGGAAATGAGCATCTTCAAAATACGAGTAAACATGGTATATAGAGATTCACCTGGATGTGGTAGGGTTTCCTTGACTTGACTCCTAAAGTGATTTTGGACTCGAATCTGCCAAAAACATAAGACTAATGAATTCCTTGACCAACTGTTCTGTCGGACCGAGTTAATAGCCGAAGCTCGGCTTCTGGACAAAGGCCTAAGTGGTTGGCAGTCTGGGCTTCTGCTGAAATAGAACTCAGCCGAAGGTCTACTGATCGTTTCGATCGAAGGCTTGACTTGAACCGAAGGGTCCTCTTCCGAGCTGCCGAAGGAACATGCAACTGTGGCGGTGCGGGGAAAAGTGCTTCGAATGCTAAGGCTGCTCGAAATCATTGCTAAGGTACTCATAAGGTCTCAGGGCTAACTCCCCGAACTGCTGGAGGTGTAGCCGAGCTAAAAAGATAAGGCTCCTAAATGGCAGATTGTCCCTTGCCGAGCACTTGTGCTCCGGCAACTTGGGACATCGAAAATCATACGGGAAAGGTCAGAGGTGTTCTGGGATGGTGCGAATAGGTCATCCGAACTAAAATGGTTCGCCCGATGGGTCGAAGGATGCCTAGACTGGTTTTAGCTCAGTGCCGCACACTTGGCGATTCTTCCGAGCTGAAATAGGGATTCTGGGGTGCTTCGGTAAACGCCAAGGGAGGCTAATGGGCTATCTCTTAATGCGTCTAAGTCCTTCGGTGGACTTGCCGAACAAAAAGTGAAGATATACCGAAGGGTCAAGGGTTTACTTGAGAGCTTCTGGTCTGGGCGGTTGCCGAGCTGGAGATCTAACCGGAGGGTTAGTTTGGTCGGACCTAGAGTTTGTAAGGAACTTCTCTGCTTCGAGTGGTGTTTGGCAAGGAGCTGGCCGAACACTATAGGGTATCGGAATGCTTGTTCGAGTAATTGGACAAGTAAAGTCTTTGTGTTGTGATCGGTCGGTGGAGTTGTCGAATAGAAGAGTGTCCGGACAACTTTTAGAGAGAAAAACAGAGAGTAATATGCTCGAGAAGAGTTTGGTGTGAAGTTTGAAGGGCCTTGGGGTCTATATTTATAGGCTGGAGGGAAGGGGAATCGTTTTGGCGCCAAAAGGGTTCTGGCCGACTAGTGGGCGGCGCCCACCTGCCTTTCTGGCAGCTGTAGCTTTTAGCCACGTGCCGTTTGTCCGGTTGTGGTGTCAGACGATCGACCGTTATTTCCAACAGCTTTTCATCGGGATTCCTGGCGGCGGCAGCTTTTTGGCGGGAATCTCGGAAGGCTCAGCTTTTTGCAGGGATTCCTTTTTACTTTGTCAGGTCTTGTATTTTTCTATTTGTCTGATTTGGCCGAAGGTCTAACCCTAGGTGTTCGGGTTGCCTGGCAGTCCGGTAGCGCGGCTGCTCGGCAGTCCAGTTGTTCGGCAGCCCATGGGGCTCAGCGCGGCTGCTCGGGTCTCCTTGGTTCTGGGCCGAAGGCTTTATGGTTGGGCTTTACCTTTTCCGGCTCCTTAGCCTAGGGTTTTTATTCGTATTTTTGACGAGTAAATCCTAAAATTTTAGAATATATTATTTCTTTGGGATGGGGTTTTATATCCTCCCCAACTTATAGAAGTTTGGTCCCCAAACTTTAAACGAATTTAATAGATGCGAAGGGTGGCTTAGAAGGTATACCTTATGTGAATAATTGCGGGTATCTTTGACGCATATCAATCTCTTTTTCCCAAGTGGCTTCGTTGTCGGGTTGATTTTCCCACCAGACTTTCACTAGTGGAATAGTCTTGTTCCTGAGCTGCTTCTCCTGTCGATCCAAAATTCTAACTGGTCGCTCTTCATAGGATAGATTCTCCTGGATCTGGATCGGTGGTTGGGTCAGTACATGAGACAGATCTGAGATATACTGATGAAGCATTGATACGTGAAAGATGTTGTGGACGTTGGCCAATTTTGGGGTAAGTTCCAGACGATAAGCTATGGGCCCTTTTCTTTCGAGAATCTCAAATGGTCCGATGTAGCGAGGATTCAGCTTCCGTGTTTTCCCGAATCTGATGATGCTTTTAGTGGGGGATACTTTTAGAAATACTCAGTCACCTTCTTGAAACTCAAGCTCCCTTCGTCGTGTATCTGCATAACTCTTTTGTCGATCTTGGTCTGTCTTTAATTGTTCCTGAATTAGCTTGATCTTCTGTGTGGTTTCTTGCACAATTTCTAGTCCCGTAAGTTCTCTCTCTATAAAACCCCGTCCCGTAGAAATTGTCTATTTTTAAATTCTAAAAGTTACATCTCTCAAAATTCGATTTAGAAACCTAAAGGTTGAGGAACCGGCGAGATCAAGGCCCGGCCATGAGACCTTCGGCCCAGTCCCGAGGAGACCCGAGCAGCAGCCGTACAAAGCCAAGGACTGCCGAGCAGTCGAACTGCCGAGCAGTAGGACCCCCGAGCAGCCGAACAGCCGTGATGCCGGCTTGCCAAGCAGTCACCCTATCGGATTGCCAAAATGCTTAAGGCTAGCCCTTTGGCCACCCACCCTTTGGCCAAGTCGGACAATAGGAAACGACAAAGAGCTGACAAAAAGCAAAAAGTAAACTCTGAAAAAGCTAAATTTCCGAGATTCCTGCCAAAAGCTGTCACCACCAGGAATCCCGCCGAAAAGTTGTTAGGAATATCGGCCGGTCGACTGACACCACAACTGGACAAACGGCGCACGGCTAAAAGCTGCAGCTGCCAGGAAATCAGACAGGCGCCGCCCACCGGTCGGCCACAGTCCTTTTTCTCGCCAAAACGATCCCCCAACCCTCTAGCCTATAAATAGAGACCCCAAGACCCTCCCAAACTTCACACCAACTCCTCCAGAGCATTCTTAATCACTGTTTCTCTCTCTAGAAGTTGTTCTGACACTTCACTGTTCGGCACTCCACCGTTCGGCCAGAACCGCAAAGTCCTTACTTGTCCAATCAGTCGGACAAGCTTTCCCCATATTCCTTAGTGTCCGGCTAGCTCCTTGCCAAACACCTTCCGAAGCAGAGAAGTCTTTAGAAGATTTCAGTCTGACCGAAGCAACACTCCGGCCAAGTTCAGCTCGGGAATCATCCAGACCAGAAGCTCAGGTAAACTCTTGACCCCTTTCGGTTCACCTTGTCATTATTCTGTTCGGCAAGTCCTCCAAAGGACTTAGCCGCACTGAAGGACGACCCCTTAGTTTCTTTTCAGCTCCTGCCGACGCATTCCAGAACCTTTTTCGGCTCGGCAGTAATACCAAGTGCGCGGCACTTGGCTATAATGAGACCGATCATTCCCTTGACCTCCGGATGAACCGTTTTCAGTTCGGACGACCAGTTCAGTCCATTCCCGTACACGTCTGACCTTTTCCATACCAACTGCCGATGTCCCGCACTGCCGGAGCACAAGTGCTCGGCAAAAAGGACAGTTTGCCTTTTTATGCCTTAGCTTTTTAAGCTCGGCTATGCCTTCAGTAATTCGGGCAGTTAACCCTAAGACCATATGAACGCCTTAACAATAATTTCGACCAGCCCTAGTACCCGAAGACCCTTGTCCCGCACTTCCGGGGTTGCCTATTCCTTCAGCAGCTCGACAGAGGGACAGTCCGTCATTTAGAAGCCTTAGCTTCTTGAGCTCGGTAACATCTCCAACTGTTCGGACCGTTAGCCCCGAGACTTTTCGACCACCTCAAAAGGTCATTTCGACCAGTCTCAGCAACCGAAGCACTTTTCCCCGCACTGCCAGTCTGTCTGCCCCTTCGGCATCGCGACAGGAAACCTTTCGACAGAAAACCCTTCGGACCAGTAACCCTTCAGTAGCCATCAGTGGACTCTAGTCTGAGCACTGTTCGGCAGGAAGACCAGACCTCCGGCCACTTAGGTCTTCGGCCAGAAGCTGAGCTTCGGCCATTAGCTCGGTCCGGCAGAACAGTCGGCTAGGAATTGCTTAATCTTATGTTTTGGCAGATTCAGGTCCAACACCACTTTAGAAATCAAGTCAAGTAACCCTACCACTTTCAGGTGAATCTCTATATACCATGTTTACTCGTATACTTTTAATATGCTCATTTCTTTGAAAATATGTTTATGAAAATCATCATATTTATCACTGGTTTGTGAAAATGAAATGAAGCACCAACTCTTCTTTTGTTACATGGATTAAACGGTCGATTTTGGACGACAGGATATATAATTGAAATGGCGGTGAAACAGAACAACATGATCATACGGCCAAAAAGGCACAACTATCATATCAAAAATGGCAAAGATACAAATATATGGTAAAATGCTTGAGCAAGCCTACGGGCAAAAAGATGATGAGAAGCCTACGGGCAAGATGATGAAAAGCCTACGGGCAGGATCCTAAGCGCAAAGACGCTAGTACCACTCGGCACAAGGGATGCCACTGGGGCACGTTTGAGATTCCCGGTGGTGCCACTAGGGCACGTTTGAGATCCCCGGTGATGCCTCTGGGGAAGGTTTGAGTTCCCTGGGGAGGACACTAAGTACAAGCTAATATTTCGAATCACAAGGTAACAGAAGAGAAGTGCAAAATCATGCCAAATGATTAAACTGTTTTACGATTGAGTATTGTAAAATCCATGAAACTTATGAAATGTTATATATTGATTCACTTTAGCTTTGGCTTATGCGTTTTATAAAATCCTTTTCAGGTCATTGTGAAGAATAGCTTGGAGCAGCTTAGTTGTCTTACTATTTTATTTCTCTTTTGATGTATAGGCCCTCAAGCCTACTCAGTTGTAATCAAGTAATTAATGGAAACTATGCACTGTTCTGGATTGTTTACTCGCTTTCGCACTCTGTTATTGTTGTATGGATTCTTCAACTCTTTTATTTTAGGCTTTCGCGAGCTTGCTCGTTGGCCGGTCATGGATTCATCTCAAAAATGGGATGGGTCGTGACAGAAGTGGTATCAGAGCATGAGTTGATGAATTCCAGAAAACAATCCAGAACTAGGAAAAACGAGGCACACAAGTACTAAGCACGAAATCGTTAGAATCTTATATTATGAATTTTGTAGCTATGTCTGTAAGCAGTGGCATAAATTACGCCAGCAGTGATTTCTCCAGCAGCGACTCAGAGAGTGATCACGACATAGCCCCACCTCCTGCAGTACCCGAAGAAGAAGAAGGAGAGTTACTCGTCATCAGCGAAGCCATCCAAGAACAAGCGCATGCTGGCTCAACAACGATCACATCAGACCTCATAGCCCGAGTGGCAGTCGGTTTTGAGGATAGCACAGAAGGAGAAGTGAGAGCTATGATCAACTACCATTTGCGACTGTTGGGACGAGCTTGCAAGGTGGCAATGGCATCCATTGAACATTGGGAGTTCGAACATCTCATGGAAGGAGCCCGGAACCGCATCCTGAACGGCCACAACGATGAGGCTCAACCGGAAGAAGCAATGGAAGAAGAACCCATGGAATGGCATGAGCAGGGATGGAACCTCGACCAAGGAGGAGACCCCGACGAAGAAGAAGAGGAGGATCCAAGCGAGAATGAAGAAGAAGAAGATATTGACATAGATCACGAGTAATGGGTCTATCCACCCTATGAGTGGCCGAGTGACCTAGATGATTAGTTGTATTAGCTTCATATCATCTTTTATCCTATGCCTAAGTCATGCTTATGTTACCTTGTTCTAAAAGCATCTATTGTCATATGATCAGTAAGAAAATTTCATCTCTTATCTAACTATAAGTTTCATGTCAGAATGGTTAACACCCGCACCAACGGTCAGGGAAATCATCAAATCACCGAGCTTCGAGATATGATACGAACTCTGGCGGGAGTCGTACAAGCACAACAAGAAACCATCGAGCAAATGCGGCAGCAACCTACGAACGAACCTCGAGAAAGTGAAGCGGTCAACCCTGCCCAGCAAGCCAACAATGTAGCAGCTGTAAAAGAATTCCTCAAACTCAAACCTCCGACTTTCTCAGGAGGCATGGACCCGATCAAAATAAACAAGTGGATTGCTGAGATAGAGAAGAACTTCCGACTTCTTCGATGCTCAGACTTGTAGAAAGTCGAGATAGGAGCATATCTCCTCATAGGAGAAGCAAACCACTGGTGGAATCTGAAAAGCATCGCTGAACCCAACATGACTTGGGTACGATTTCTGGAGATTTTTCGAGAGAAATTCATGCCCCGTGCAATGCAGAAAGCAAAATGTTTGGAGTTCGAGAACCTGAAGCAACGAGGTGCTATGACAGTAGCAGACTACGAAGCAGAGTTCACCAACCTTGCAGTCTACGCACCATACCTAGTAGCTAGTGATGAAATGAAGGCCCGAAAGTTCGAGGAAGGACTCAGGCACGAGATTCGAAATATCATTCGCCCATTTCAACTGTCAACGTATGCTGAGGTTCTAGATAGAGCCATCCTGGTAGAGCAAGACGTCGACGAAGAAAGACGCTTCAACGAGAGGAAGAGGAGCCAGACTCAAGGAAGACCCAGTCATTTCAAGAAGGGCAATTTTGGGAGAAGCCAACAAAAGAACCCGAGGCCACACCCGAGAGGACAAAGGCCACCCTGCCCCAAATGCGGGAAAAATCATGGAGGAGAGTGTTGGTCTAAGGGACCCCTCAGATGCTTTGGATGCGGCAAAGAAGGACACTTCAAGAACAATTGCCCCGGTATAGCTACTGAGCCAATACGACACAAGTGGGAGGGCAGAGGACCAACACCGACAACCAGGGGAACCAGAACCAGAGGCAGGGAAGAGCTTTCGCACTTGTTCCAGGTGATCTAAGAAATGATGAAGGAATCGTAGCAGGTATAATCCACATCTGCAATTTCCCTACTTATGCATTATTCGATTCGGGATCCACCCATTCATTTATCTCTGAATCCCACGCCAATGAAATACCAAAGAAACCCGAACCATTAGATTTCGATTTATTAGTGTCCCAACCAATGAGTAAAGGAGTCTTGTGCTCAACGGTTTTTCGAAATTGTGAACCTCACATCGGGGGAGTGCCAGCGTTTATAGATTTAATACCCTTAGTTATGACTCATTTCGATGTAATAATTGGCATGGACTGGTTATCTAAGTCCAACGCAAAAATTGATTGCGCTGCAAAACTTATCACTTTCGAAGCATTAGGAGGAGTGAAGTCTAGACTCCAGGGAGAGAAGGTTTCCTCACCACCTTGTTTCATTTCCGTATCAAAGGCTCGACAACTTTTGCAAAAAGGTTGTCAGGAATACTTATGTAGTATCTCCTCGACTCCAGTAAGCCAACCCTCATTAGACGATATTCCAAAAGTCCGAGAGTTTCCTGACGTCTTCCCAGCAGAATTACCTGGAATGCCAATCGACCGAGAAATCGACTTCTCCATCGATATTATACCCGAAACTCAACCAATCTCGAAGACACCTTACCGAATGGCACCAGCAGAACTCAAGGAACTGAAGGCACAACTACAAGACCTGGTGGATAATAAATTCATCTGACCTAGTTCATTGCCATGGGGAGCGCCAGTCCTATTTGTGAAGAAGAAAGACGGAACTATGTGCCTATGCATTGACTATCGGGAACTGAACAAGGTCACTATCAAGAACAAATACCCGTTGCCGCAAATTGACGACTTGTTTGACCAACTTCAAAGAGCTCAAGTATTTTCAAAGATCGATCTTCGTTCCGGCTACCATCAGCTGAAGGTCAGAGTTGAAGACGTTGAGAAGACTGCTTTCCGTACGAGGTATGGCCACTACGAATTCTCAGTTATGCCATTTGGAGTCACTAATGCACCAGCAGCATTCATGGACCTCATGAACAGAATCTTCGCCAACCACCTCAACGATTTTGTAATAGTATTCATCGACGACATACTCATCTATTCAAAAGACGAGGAACAGCACGCCATCCATCTAGCAACCGTGATTATCCCACGATTGTTACACTTTCGTAGGCTAATCTATCTTCTTTATTACTTGTTTCGTGCCATTATTGTTGTTTTATCCCTGTATGCGTTCACGAGGTATTTTCTAGTGTTAACAGGGAAAACGAGGAGAAATGGAAGTTGTGACACATGAAAAGGAGATACCGATGAAGGAAAGATCTCAAGGAAAGTGCCGGAAGCCGGGAACTATTGCCAAGAAGTTATGCAAAAGGTGCCGGGAGTCAAAGGCCTTGAGAAACAAGAGAAAAGAGCTCAAGAGTTGCAAAGTGCAGACCAGACCAAGAGAGACCGGTCCCCCGAAAAGGGAGAGACCGGTCTCCACACCAGTAGAAAGTTCCCAAGCAAGCAAGGTACCGGTCTCCGAAAAACAGAGAGACTGGTCTCCATCCAGTGAATTTGGCGAAAATTAGCAGGGTACCGGTCTCCGGATTATCGAGAGACCGGTCCCTCGGGCAGCAGAGAATCCTCGAAGAGCAGGGTACCAGTCTGCGGATTATCGAGAGACCGGTCCCTCTGGCAGCAGAGAATTCTCGAGGAGCAGGGTACCGGTCTCCGGAAAAGGGGGAGACCGGTCCCTCCGGGTTAAAAACAGATTTTTGCAGATTTTATTTTTAGGCGTTAGGGGGCAATTTTGTCCATTTGTGGTCAAGTTTTTGGGACCTATATACGGTTTTGAACGATTTTTTATTAGAATATCTTATCCATAACAATTAAATAGGGTTTTGTTGCTACTTTGGGAGAGGGAGAAGAGCTTAAGGGAGGCTATGGAGTTTATGGAATTTCTTGCACATTTTGATTGAATTCATCTACTTACAGTAAGTTTCTAAAATTTTAGCAAGTATTAAAGTTGTTTATCTTGTCTTTCTTCATCTATTGACCCTCTTCTCGTAGTCAATTGCCTAGAAATTATGAATTCCTTAATCTCTAATTTTGATTTTCTTCCTACCATGAGTGAGTAGTCTAATAGGATGGATTAGGAAAGGGGAATTCCTAAATTTACCGGATGGGTTTTGACCCAATTGGGTCAATTCATGTAATTAAACCTTGGATCTTAATTTCTAGTGTTGAATGGAGAATTGTATTGTTAACTTCTTTAATCTACGTTGACGGATCGTTGATTCGGCACGTGGGTTGATTGAAGCGATGTCCTACTAAATTACTCTAATGTAGTGATGAAGAAATGAATGATCTAAGTGTTGAATTGCGGAATTGACATCGTGCTTGAACTTTTACCTCGATTACTACTTGCGTCTCAAGTATGGATCGAATGTTGCATTGAGTTTTAATCATCC
>NMUG010006331.1:0-12643 GCA_002855965.1 Monotropa hypopitys | reverse complement strand
CATATAATGTTTTTATGTAATAAGAAATCGGACAACCATATTGGGTATATTAACATTGATATTGATCGGGATGCAGGGATATATGACACATGCACAGTTACTGATTATTGATTATTAAATCCCCGTATTCCCTTGTGTATGAAATTGTACCGAACCCATTATGGAATCCAGAAAAGATTATGATTTATTATTAATTCAGGAATCGAAAAATATACGATTTAAAAGTTAATATCTTATTGAAAAAGCAAATGCATTATTTAAATTATTGATTCATATTCCATGGCATAAACCCTTATTCTTGTTTTTGTCATTCACACGAACTTTAGCTTATGTTTTACAATTATATTTTCCAAAAGACGAGAAAACACCCTACCCATATCAGTAGACTGTGGATATTTCAGAAACCAGTTTAGGGTATGTAATTAGTAAGTTGTTGTTTTTGTGTTTCTATGTTCTGAGATAGTTTTTGTAAAATTTGTAATAAAATGAATGAATGGGCTGTAAAATAAAGAACATGGAAGTTGTATGTTTTTTAGATTGTACTTTATTTCCAAACAATGTTATATACATATTTTCACTGTTTATATCCTCATCTATTTAATTTATAAAGGACCAAGTTAGAAATGTCTTAGGTAATTGTGTGAATTACTTGGCGTCTGTTACGATGACTTTTGAGGATAGGTCAGGGTCGTGACATGAATAATCTGAATTTTCTTCGTAGTCAGCTGGACGATTCCTGGCCCAAAAAGTTGCCTCTCCCCAACTTCAGTCTAACATACCGGCAATAGACATTTTCAGTCCATACAGTGCCTCAAAAGGTGCCATGCTGATACTGAACTAGTAGTTGTTGTTGTAGGCAAACTCTATCAATGGTAAATGACTTTCTCAGCTACCTTGGAAATTAATAACACAGGCTTTGAGCATATCCTCCATAATATGTATTACCCTTTCTATATGGCCGTCAGTCTGTGGATGGAAAGCTATACTAAATTGAAGTTCAGCACCCATATCTATTTGAATACTCCTCTAGAACTTAGAAACAAAATGGGGATCACAATTAGACACAATAGATATAAGAGTTCAGTGTAACCGGATAATCTTCTGAATATATAACTTTGTTAGTTGTTCCATAGTATAGGTGGTCTTTACTGCAAGAAAATGAGCAATCTTCATCAATCTGTCAACAATAACCCATGTGGAACTATTACCTCTCGTGGTAGTCGGCAATCCGGCAACGAAATCCATAGTGATATGCTCTCACTTCCATTCTGGCACCTGAAGTGGTTGCAATAATCCTGATGGCCATTGATATTCTGCTTGATTTGCTGGCACTCAAGACAGCGAGATACAAATTGTGCCATATCTCATTTTATACCAGGCCACTAATAAACCTATTTCAAATCTTGATACATTTTGGTAGTGTTGGGATGAATAGAAAACCTGGATTTGTGTGCCTCCATCAAAATCCACTATCGAATTTCTGGAATAATGGGAACACAAATCCTTCCCTGGAATCTAAGAACATCCAAGGCATATACAAAATCTTCTTTCGGCTCATCAATTAATTTCTTAAAATATGAATCATTGGCATATTTTTGCTTTACCATTTCATATAATACTAACTGCATCGAAAAAGTGACTGAAGTAGAAGACTTACGACTTAATGCATCCGCAACCACATTGGCTTTACCGAGGTGGTATTGGATCATCAAATCATAATATTTTATAAGTTATAACCATCTTCTTTGGCGCAAATTCAATTCTTTCTGCAAAAACATATATTTTAAACTTTGGTGATCGGTAAAAATGTTGTGACTTACCCCATATAGATAATACCCCCATATATTTAGTGTGAATACAATGGCTGCCAGTTCTACATCGTGTGTAGGGTAATTCTTCTCGTGTGGTTTTTGTAACATCCCATTCCAACAATACCCAAAAAATACGGAATAAAATTTTTCTTTATTTTTCTTTTTGTCACAAAATCTATCAACCTCAATAAGTACCACTAACAATGCCTCCAACATAGACTCAAAAATAGCAAGAGAAGAGCAATGCCCCAATACTTGCATTAAAGTGAAACCATGACTTCCAAACTAGAATATTCCCAAACAATACTACCAACTTGTTACTCTAAACAATAAATCATAAGAATCCCAAATGTGCAATAACATGAAATAGACAATAAGGCTATCTATACAATGCCACATCCTCCAATAACTTCACCCATGCCAAGCAATACAATATCCCATTGATGCTTCGCAGTAGACTGCTAAACCATGCTACCTGATTTCCTAGTAAAAACAAGGAAAGCAGAGTGTGAGATATAATATTTTGAGTTCCAATTAAAAGGCAAGTATAACTCAAAACATAAGTCAAGCATCATTTTCCAAAAGAATAGTTATGCATCCCATGCACGATTACAAACATTTTTGCAATATCCAAAGCCCTTTTGCAAATCTCTTTTGGCCTAAGCCCACTTCCAAAACAATTGTGCATCCAATGCACGATACATATATATAGATTTGGCAAAGCCCTTTCCAAAAGTTCCTTTGTGCAACCAATGCACTGAAAATAGATTATTAGGATATATAATAATTTGTTTGTCCCACGCATGGTGCATCCCATGCACAAGAATGATATCTTTGGGGTGTCCCCCATACCTTTATAAGTTATAAATATATGTCTCACATATATTTTGGTACATCCCATGCACCTCTTAGAATTATACCAAGATAGGCAATATGTCCCATGCAAGCCTAGTATAAATACCATACATCCCATGCATGGCTAAAGATACATTTTTCTCTTCTCTTTAAACAACAAGCCCAAAGGCAAACTTTACATTTTTCTCATGAATGTCATATTTCCACAAAATTATTCACATGCAATGTACTATCAAAATACAATAAGACATACACTCGCTTAAACCTCTTAATAGGAAGTCACCCTTTATTTTTCTGGTGCTCCTCTATTTGCGAATTCCATTCTTGAAAATAATCTTACGAAGTCAATAAGATGAGCAAGATTGAACGATAACATAGAGAATAGAAATTACAACACATAACCCCCAAAATATATGAATCACATCCACGTTCGTGCATGCATGTATATTCATTCCGTTAGGTGTAACCAATAACACCTAAAAATGAGAATCAACCGAATACACACTTCTAACAATATATCTTGCATAAAATATGAATCTTACACATATACACATTAATATACATTCCTTTGATCCAAAATTCATATACCTTCATTTTAGTCCTAAGGTTCATCAATCACATGCAACCATGGATACAACCCACACACAATCATGGAAATTGAAATACAATACCTTACGATTCTATCATCAACAAATCAAGCAATATGAGATCTCGTTCATATGCATGCTCGAATATATCTTCAGTCCATAAATTATCACATGGAGATGGAAAAGACAAAAATTTATTAAAACACCCATGGCCATGAACACCCACCCACAACTTATTGCGATTCCACACACCCAAATCCTTAGGATAAAACATGAAATTCTAAGAAAAACTCAATTAAAACTCATCAAGGAAGAGATTATTACCTTGTTCAATGATCAAGATGATCAATGCTCTCCGAATCCGGATTAGACCACCTCATGAACCTCTAACTTTCAAGAGGATCCCCCACTATCTCCCTTTGGTGTATTTCTTAGGTTAGATATGAGGGATGTAGACTAATACACATTTTTCTAACCCTAATACTCATTAGGAACCCTTAGAAACTGTTTTAGAAGCCAAAACTCGAAAATAACCCTCATAACGCAAAAGAGTGCGACATGCTCATCAGGACGAGCTCCAACCTCGTCCGGATGACCACCTTCTAGACACCCTCATCTGGACAAGACCCACCCTTCGTCCGGAAAAACCTCCAAAATGCCCAAATCTTGCTTCTGTTCTCCTCGTCCGGACAACCATCACCTCTCATCCGGACGAGCCACCCAGAAAAGTTGAAAACTCACTCTTTTTCACTTCCTCACACCCCAAACTCAACCCCAATCATTTTCCCATTAATTTACACATTCAAAAGATATTTGAAAACTCTACTTAAGACCTTTCTAATTCTCTTACGAACATCAAACACCAAATTCTCAAACACTCAAAACTTTCCAAATCTATTAAGAATCTCATGAATCTGTATTCTCCAAGGTTTAACTCTTTAAAAACGAAAACATCAAAGAACTTAAACATCAAATATGATTCCCAATCTTCGATTGTTCTCTTGCTAAAAGGAATGAACCTAAATAGGCAATACTGAAGCATGAAACACATTCCATACCATACCATAAAGTAACATCGATTTATACTCACTCACCTCTTTAAACATGCAACATGTTAAAATGAATTAATTTATTGAAAATTATACAAATGGGTCTTACAACTCACCCCCCTTAGGAGATTTCGTCCTCAAAATCATTGGATCACCCGAAAACCAAATGCTGTATTCCCGATAAAATTACCCATGCGCTATTACTCCCACTTTTCCACAATCTCCTCAGCCCGATATGCCTTAGTGTCAAATTTTTCTTCCTCTAAAATGAACCACAACTTTTTGAAAGGATACTCACGAAAATACGCAAACCTCAAATCACAAATCATTCTTCACGCCACCCACTTATCACACATTATTACAAATGAGTCTGAGTTATTCTGAACTCTTCTCGAATATGCTCAATACCATCACAAGATATTCATTCATACTTCTGACATAAATTTTGCCTCTCACTAACATTACTCTATCAAATAGTAGTCATAACCCTCCGACCACACAAAACTTCAAAAGGAGCCATCTCCAAATACTATTTCAGCAACTATTAATACACATCGACTCAAACAATGGTGAGAAATCATTTTGGCCTCCCTGAAATCTAACACCCATAAGCACAAAATATACTCTAAGGTTTAATCATCTTCTCTAGATGGCCATCAATCTATGATCAAAAAGCGATACAAGGTCTCAAGACATACCCAAGGTTTATTGCCACTATACCAAAACCTCAACATAGAATCTTGAAACCCAAACATCAATAATATCCACATGAGCATTATATGACCATTCAATCTCATCTAGAATTTTTCCCTTTAAGGGTTAATACTATTTAACAACCACATGTGAACTTCAAACATTATCATTCCATCATCACAAACATTGAATTTAAACTCCTTTCCCAACAAGAATTCTACACTTCCTACTATAAAATTTCTTAGAAGAAACGATCTCAAAACTACTTTGATAACTCATCGGAGTAGTTTTGAGATAGTTTCTATTGAAAAATTGTAGTATATGTTGAGATAACATGAGCATGTGTTTACAGAAGATTTTGACCAGTAGGATATGATATCGATATCTGATATATCAAGGTATCGATACATTGCATGGGGAAGAATAATGTGAGCTGGTTAATGTGCTTGGACACCGATATTAGGGTTAAAAAGATATTGATATCTGGTGCATGATATCGATATCTAGTGAGGCAAGATATTGATATCATGTCAGATCTTTCATTAGGAAATTTTCATTAGTGTGCTGTGATACCGATACCTGGCCATACATAGGCATTGATATATGGATTTACGGCAGAAAAATTCCAAACTTCGGGTTCTAAGTGTATTTGAGAGCATATGGTCATTTTATGGGTTAAGATAGATTTTAAAGACCCTAATGTGTATTAGGGTTAGAATAAATGTGTTTTAGCCTCCATTTGTGCATATATAACCTAGATAAGAGGCAAGAGAAGTTAGAGAAAGAAAGAGGGATAACTTTGATCAATTGAAGGCTCGGTAACTACCCGAGACCATTTTTGGAGAGCTTGTCAAGCGTAAATCATCCTATAAGGTATGATTTGTGATTTTTATTGATTCCTTGAGTTGTTTTGTAACTTCTATGGGTTTTAATGTAGGGATTTTAAGGGTATCGATGTTCATGTGGTTACAGTTGTTGAGATTTGCATACGGTTCATCAATCATGGATGTGTGTGTATTAAGGGTGATTATTGATAGACTTGCAAGATTTCTCATAGATTTGATTTAAATGTTTGAAATCCCAATGAGTTATGAGTGTGTGTATTCATGGCCATGTGTGATTTATAAATCTTGGTTTTTTCCTCTTCATATAAGAAATTATGGAATGAATAAATGTTTTAGCATGTGTGTAAATGAGATTTCATTCATTGATTGTTGATGTTAAATCGTAAGATTTTGTATTTAGATTCCATGTGTGTGTGTGTTATATCCATTGTTGCATGAGATTCAATGAACTGTTGGACTAGAATGAAAGTATATGAACCATGAATCAAAGGAATGTATATATATGTATATAAGTGAGATTTATCCTTTATGCAAGATATGTTGGTATGAGTATGTACTCAATTGAATCGCCTGATTAGGTGTTATTGGTTAAAACAGAATGAATATATGTACATGCATAAGTGTAGATGGGATTCATGGATCATGGTATTGTGTGTTGTAATTTGCGTTCTTTATGTTATCGTTCAATCTTGTTCATCACATTGATTTTGTAAGATTATTTTCAAGAATGGAATTGGAAAATAGATGAGCACCGAAAAAGTAAAGGGTGACTTCCTCTTAAGAAGCTTTAGTGAGTGTATGTTTTATGGTATTTTGATCGTACATTACATGTTTATTTCATTTGAAAAAATGTCATTGTTGGAAAGAATGTAATGTTAGCCTTTGGGCATTCGTTTTAAAAAGGAAAACAAATATATCTTTAGCCATGCGTGGGACGTATGGTATTAATCTAGGCTTGCGTAGGACGTATTGTTTATCTTTGTATAATCCCAAGAGGTGCATGAGACGTACCAAAATATGCATGGAACGTATATTTATACCTTATAAAGGTGCCAGAGGATGCCCCAAAAATATCACTATCGTGCATGGGATGCACTATGTGTGGGACGCACAAATTATTGCCTATAGAAACAATCTATTTTCGTTTATGGGATGCACATATGAATCTTTTGAAAAGGGATTTGGCCAAAACTAAATTTTTATTATCATGCACGAGATGCACAATTGTTTGGAAATGGTCTTCGGTCAAACGAGATTTGAAAAAATAGACTTCGGCCATTGCAATAATATTTGTAATTGTGCATGGGATGCATAACTGTTCTTTTGGAAAATGCGGTTCGACCTATGTTTTGAGATATGTTTGGCTTGTAATTGGAACTCAAAATATTATATCTCACACTCTAGTTCCTTGTTTTTTGTTTGGAAATCAGGTAGCAGAGTTTAGTGGTCCACTATGAAATATTGATGGGATTGCATTGCTTGACTTGGATGGGGTTTATTTGAAGAGTTTGCATATCTTAGATAACTCTTCTTCTTTATTTCAGTCTTATTGAATGTTTGGGATTGCTTATGACTTGATTTTTAGAGTAGTAAGTTGGTAGCTTTGTTTTAAAGATTTTAGTTTCGGATGCATTGTTTTTCTTTAATGCAAGTTTTGAAGTGTTGTTAATTTAGTTCTCTTTTGTGTCTATGTTTTTAGGCATGGTTAGTGGTGTATATTAAGGATGATAGAATGATGAGATAAAGGAAAATGAAGAATTTTTTTTATTATGTGATATTTGGGATATATTGGAATGAGATGTTACAACTTGGTTTCAGAGCTCAGGCTGCAGATTCTGTGTCTAGGGACCATGTTCGGAAGTGGTAACCACTTGGAGTGAGAGTTATGTGATGGATTGTAGTGGTATTTTCGGGACTATTACATGTGTGTTTTGGCACCCAAGCGACTTACCTTGATGTCTGATTGGAAGAAAAACCTGATCAATGCTATCTTCTAATTGGAAGTCTTGTAAAGTTAATTAGAAAAGTATAGTATAACGGAATATCAGGGTTAGAGTCAAGAATATGAGATAGCCTAGTAGTGGACCATAGGATGTTGAGTCATGCATCTAGGGCGTTAGAGTGTTTTGACTAACGCATGAGTTTTATATCTAACGTTTGTTTCCACCATGTTTCTTTTCTAAGTGTGTGATAGGAAGCGAAAATGGAGTACAATAATCAGACAGTTCAGGGAAATCAACCAACTAAGGAATCCATGGATCATTTGATCGCAATAATGACTCAATTGGTAGAAAGACAAGCGACACACACAGTTGACAGAAGTACAGGTTCGGATGTGATTGTACAATTTCGTAGGTTAATTCATCTGAGTCTGGGGGAGTAGTATTATCTAGTGAAGCACAAGATTGGTTAAACGATATAGAGAGGACTTGTGATGTCGTGGAGTTAACCGATGAGCAAAAGGTAAGAGTAGCGTATTACAATTTAAAGGGCGAGGTATTATATTGGTGGGAAGAAATTAAATGTTATTTCTCGGCACCATTAAGTGGAGTAGTACCGGTTGCGCCTAGAGAGGTTACTTGGAAAATATTTGTTGGGAGATTTATTAACCGTTTTTATACGGAAAGACACAAGCATATGCAAGAGTAAGAGTTTATAAATTTGAGGCAAGGAATTATATGTGTCGAAGAATATGAGGTGAAATTTATGCTTTATCAAAGTATGTTATAGGGTTGGTGAAAACTGAGGAGAAAAAGTGTTGGAGATTTAATAATAGTCTAGAGTCGAATGTGGCATTTAAATTGAGTTCATTTACAGAGTGAGATTATGTAGATTTGGTGAACACCATTATAAAAGCTGAAAAGGATATTGTAGAGTTAGCATAGCAACATTATTGTCTTACGAGAAGTAAATTGGAAAGTTCCGAACCAAAGAGATCTAGTAGTGGCAGTGTAAATTGTGGTAAGATCCATATTGTAAAATTTGGTGGTGAGAATAGTGGTATTAAACATAATGATAAGCAAGGGAAGCAAAGTGGAAGAAATTGGTTGATGTTTAATAATCAGCGAGTGGTATGACATTGTTTTAGATGTGGATCTGTGAACCATCAGGTTACAAATTGTATTAACAAAGTGGATGAAGTAGTATGTTTTGGTTGCAATGAAAAAGGCATATAGCGAATCAATGTCCAAAACGACAAGTAGTAACCAAAGGAATAGTGGGAAGTGCTATGATTAAGATTGTGAGAAAAAAAACAAGAATTGGGTATAGATCGACAGTTGGGTGTGAGAGAATAAGCATATCTTAGAGAATGTTTCAATTATGGGGCTCCAAGCCATAGAATGAGGG
Source organism: Monotropa hypopitys (assembly GCA_002855965.1). Taxonomy (NCBI): domain Eukaryota; kingdom Viridiplantae; phylum Streptophyta; class Magnoliopsida; order Ericales; family Ericaceae; genus Monotropa; species Monotropa hypopitys. The sequence goes on along the minus strand of NMUG010006331.1, from coordinate 3,455 downwards.
AGTGTGCTGAGAAGACTCGATGACTCAAATGTTTCAAGTGCGATGGGTTTGATCACAAAGAGGCTCAATGTTCACAATGGAATCGGTTATCAGCAGCAATTATGGGGATTGTGACGACTGGTGTAGTCAAAAGTGCAACAAGTATATATTTATTATTCTCAGCATGTATATTTGAAAAGGCACTACATTATCCATGTATCCATCATTGTGATATTCTTGTGGTTGCATGAAAGTATACATGATATGATAAATAGTCTAGCAATTATTGAATCGGAATTGATATGGAATAGTAATGCATGAATGACAATTCTAATTTTGTGGTTAGACATATTGTAGAATTTGTGCCATTAGTGAAAATATTTATATAAGGCTTAAAAGTTGTCCTGTTAAGGTGTTGCTGATAATGGTAATGAGTGTGTTGTGGATCTTTATTTTGAGGTATCATCTCTCGATTATTAGTAAATTCAAAGACTGTAATAGTTGGCCTATTAACCTTGTCTATACCGAGTTAGATGTGATTTTTTGTATGGATTATTTGACCAAGTACCCTGTGATGGTAGGATGTTTTTGGAAAGAAGTCTTGTTGAGAATTTGGTTAAGATCAAATTTAAAAGTTACTGTGATTAGATAGTAGTGTCGTTTGATTTTTGTCATCTATGTAAATGGAGAGAAAGGGATGTGGATAATATCTTGGAGATGTCCTTGCAGTGAGAGAGTTTTGATGAGCAGAGTCTTTCCGGTTTACTTATATTCTTTTGGAATTGTGATTTTTGATAAAACCTCGGTGTATTATCGATTTAGAGAGAGAAGCTTGATCAAACCCGAGGAAATAAACTTTTTATTAGTTGCGAAATATAAGTTGTAATGGTTATTGGCAAGAACGATCTCTGGTAGAATTATGCGGTATTTTTTTGGGCATACTGTCTTTAGTGAGATAATTGGCATAGATCGGAGAAAGAAATTGAAGTTATTGTGTATTATGGGAGGCAGAATTATGTTCGTCGGTAATTTCTTGAGTTAGAAGATTGCTATTGGAAAATTATTAAGGTTTTAGTTAATGTCACATTTTTGTGTAAATTGATCAAGTGGTGTGAGATTTGAGTAGTAGATTATGCTAACAATGTTTTCTTGGTATTAAAAGAGAAGATCGATGTATATCTCAGTGCTGGTAAAGTTTGAGAGGAAATTGTTGCTTTAGTGATCCACAGTGATGTGATTAATTAAAAAAATGTTGGCAATTAGTATTGGTTGCTTTAAGTGTGACTTGGGAAAAATTTCAGAATTGAGGAAATGGGATGTGGAGTTGTTTTGAGTAAGGGTGATGCTTTATTAGCTAGACTCAGTGCGAGATTGTGGTTCTTTAAGTAAGCTAAGAGGGTCTATGTCACGACCTTGGCCCATCCCTTAGGTCTTCGTGACAGACACTAGGTGATTACCGAACCACCTAAGGCATTTCTACTAAACTATTGATTTATTTAATTAAATGGGAATGCATAACAGCATAAGAAAATAACAAAACATTAATTTGAAAACAACATCCAACTTCAATATCCACAATGACTCTCAGATAGACATATTACATAATTATTACATACTTACACTAGACACACATTTTATTACATGTTTTACAAAACGGTCTCAGAGCTGACAAAAACAAAAAAACAAGTAACTAACTATCTACTTACCTTGTGAAAGCCTCCAATTAACTACAGATCTACTGGTACTGTTAAGGTGCCTCTTCGTTTCCTAAAAATAATATTTTTCATAAGCTAAAGCTCGTATGAATGACAATATACAAGAATAAAGGTCTGTGCCATGGATAATGAAACAATAATTAAATGATGCATTCATAATTCTCATAAATCTATAACTTTCAAATCATTATTTTCTGATTTCCAATGTTTTCATAACAAATATATATTTCCACAGATTCCAAGTTGGATCGTATAATCACGTGCATAAGGGAATACTGGTACTCGTAAATCATAATCTAAAATCCATATACGTTTTCATATTCATAAATCCGAGTATCCCATTCATAATTCTGTATTCGTATCCATATCATGCCAAAATGGAAATCCGCATTTCTTTTAAATTCTTATCTGACAAATCAATTCGCAATTCTCTTTAATTTTAGTCATATGCCATCTAAATAGATTCTCGGGCATCCCTGGTAGTTTAAGCTAGACATCTGATGCTTATACCAAATCAACCAGACAATACGCTATCAATTATCACCGCTAGCTCAAAGGGCTACGTGAAAAATATTTGGTGATCAATCGGATCAACCTAATATACATATATCCCACCGATCTCTCCCGAATTAGGAGACAGACTTTGTGATGGCTCATAATAGATTCGCAAACATTTATCATATCCATGGAACTTTAAAAACATTATACAATAATTAAAGACAATTCCCAGGGAAAACGAAAATATTTAATAAAATGTACCAAAAAATCCTTTAATACTTGTAAACGGCACTCACCTAGTTCATAGGGTTCACTGGTTTGGCCTAAAATCAAATAACAATATTATTATTACTATTGGGAAATCTTTAAGAAATTACCTAACCCGTTTATGTAACAACCCAGAAATTTTTAAACCATTTTTATTAAATAATTATAATAAAAACGCGGAAGTAAAATAACTACCATCCATAGTATCCCATAATTACATGAAGAATGAACAACATACATTAGGCATAATCATATGTAATGAATTGATTTACGATTACAATTCTTTACAACTTTTACAACTAAAATGAAGAAATAAAAGATACAATAAATGATAGAAATGAAACCACCTATCATCTACTATGGATCCAAGCTTCCAAGCTCGGCAAAGAACCCGAAGATGCAACTCTAATCCAAATTAATGCCACGTACCTAAAAATAGAGGGTTAAGCAACAATCTAGTAGAGAAATCTATATCCAATGGTCTCTAAAGTTGCGGTGCATGTGTACTAAGGCAAGGAATGTAAAGTATGCATGCATATGGATCTCTTTCAAATTCAATACCATTTGACTTAATTCATTATTAACACTCACTCTAGATTCCAAGTGTGATTATTTTTTCCAAGGACTCCACATTTGACCAATCAAAGAAGATAGAACTAACAAGTTATCAAATTCTTCCAAATGACTCGACTTTGACTAATGAGTTTCCAACTATTTTCAAAAGCTCAACTTGACAAAATCAAGGAGATAAGTTCACGAGTTATATATCAATTTCCACACATTGACAAAATCAATGGAGTTAACTATTCAATCACCATATCTTATGCATTGACGAAATCAATGGAGTACCAGGTGTGTCAAGTTCAATATCACTAGAGTTAATAGGTTTCGGCTACTTCCACGCTAGAAGCTCGTCAGCTAAACTAACCATACAAATTCCTAGTATCTTCTCGACTCACCGGGAGGTCCCAGGAAAGCCTCCATTGTGCAATGTCA
>NMUG010006330.1:0-12644 GCA_002855965.1 Monotropa hypopitys | reverse complement strand
CCCAAATAATTTGATCACTCTTGGTGAAAACTCAACTCAACCGGTTGATACTCTCAATCTCTTGAGTTCAATGAGAAACTACACTATATGTCGTGATTGTAAGCACTTTAATGGTTATTTATACATCCCAAGGTGAAGTGCTTGGTACCTGTAACGTAAAACAAATGAAGGTGAGTTACTTAGCTCTTAATAGATTTTGGTGCTATCATTACAGGACAGTGGTAAGAATCTACCTATGTGAGTGTGGAGGTGGTGCCGCTTCCTATAGGTCATGGGGACTAGACCTTAGAGCGCTCATGAAATCAAGATATCGACCCACGGCCAGTGCACGGGTCACTTGATTGGAATATCTGCGGTATTATGAGGATTATGTGTGAGACGTATCAGTTAGTCAATAGAAGACAGTTAGTTCAAAGATAAAACCTACTATGCTGCCTTGGCTATCTTTGAAATGTTTCACTAAGTGAGTGGTTGAAGTCGTGAGACACTATTCATGTATGCATAAGCCTTGTTATAAGAGAATCAAGAGTTTTTCTTCCATATTTCAAAAATGGTGGAGGATTGTTAGAGATTTTCAAAATATTTTGGTAGAGAAGTTTATATGAAAGGGTGCAACATCTTTTCACATATGTCGTGACTTTACAAAATGATTATCACACCCATAAGTTTGGGATGTGGCTATTAGGAATGGATGTATTAGAAAGGGTGTGAAATATGAGATGCCTCCAAGAGACATGACTCTTTATAATGTGTGTCAATTAAAGACACGTCTTTTCATAAAAGGGTACCTATAAGTCTATTAATAGGCTCCTTATAATTCATTCGGATAAGAAGGAAATTCCTTAACGAATTGTTCTCTCTCTACATATTCTATCCCAAGTACATTAGGCATACTTATATGCTGAAATAATATATCAATTTTTTATTCGATTACAATTATATAGTAGATATTCTGTCTGTCTTCATTGGTGAAAACGCAGTTAGAAAGAACTTCGAGTTCAGTTTTGTTGTATCTCGAAAACAGATTTGTTGTTAACCCGATGCACACCATTTGGTGGGGGCAAATACTGTTTTTAGGAAAATGTTTATATAACGTGCTTCGATTGTGATTCATTATTCGTGATTTTCTTATGAAGACGTCGTCATCCACGCCGGTTGAAGAACAATGTAAATTTTTCCAACAAACAACTGGGTCAAAATTTGGTTTGGTCAGATTCAATAGCATTACAGAAGCCAGAGAAGCCATTACAAGAGTGGATGGATTGTGGATGGACGATGCGATGCTGGCGGTGAGGTTTGCCAGATACAGCAAAGGTGGGGAAAAGGTAATGCCATACAGAAATGAAGAAGTGGGAGAGAAGGCTAAAGTCGCTGAGCAGGTTGGTGGAAAGGAAAATGCATGGAACCAAGGCGGGCGATCCTATGCCCAGGCGGTACAAGATAAACAAGCTCCGACTAATCGCAATGGTGGAAACATCAAGAAAGAAGTATATGGAAAATCAATGGGCATAGGTTGGCTACAAAAGTGTGTTGTAGCTAAGGTAAATGTTCCAATCAATCTAGAGATTCTAAAAGAAGGCCTAATGGAAGATTGCGAGGAGCTTCAGGACGTAAGGCATCTGGGAGGTAGGTCAATACTACTAATCTTCAGCTCGATGGAGGCTAGAAATGTGTGTATAAAATAGAGCAGATGAGAGGAGTGGTTTCAACAGATCACTGAATGGAGCGGTGAGAAGGTCTGCAAGGAAAAATTCCTAGGGCTAAAATGCGTCGGAATTCCAGTAGGAGCTTGGAACATGGATACGTTCTCGGCGATTGCTGGAATATGGGGCACCATAATCTCAGTTGATACAGATACGATCAAAGAAAGAAGTTACGCCTGTGCAGAAATGTTAATTGCTGCTGAAGTGGATGCAATTGATGAACGCATTGCTCTCAACATTCAGGGGATCATCTACGACATACATGTGGTGGCATGCATCAATAAGAGCGAATGGTTCATGGCTAGAAAAATGGACCGAAGTTCATCGGAAAATCAAGAGGAAAGAGAAGATGGCAGGTCTGTCGGGTCAGATCAGGTGTCAGACGGCAGAATCAGATGTCCTGGATGCAGATGTCCAACTAAAGGTAAAACCATTCAGAGGAGAGGCAACAACGGCAAACTAGTACGAGGTGATGAGGTCGAGATAGAAGGCAATGGTAAAGCTATTGCTACATGTGTGTATAATGCCAGCTGGAGCAGAGATAGCGTGCACAGAGATAGCATGCAAACAGAGGTGTTGGAGATATCTGAGAATTCAAATACCTAGTTGGGTTTGGTGGAAGTGGGCCCTGGCCCAATATTGCAGGAATACAATGGGCCAATACCTAAGGATGGCCTGCTGCCAACAGAGATTGGCTCACCAAATGAATCCACAGTGCCTGAGACCCAGTTAGTATCGTGCAACAACATATGCAACAGAGGTGATGAAGATATATCTGCAAGCATGAAGGAAAGGATTGAGGCCACCAAAAGGGTAGCACTAGCCATTGGAATTGAGCTCACTGAAAAAGAGGAGCAACTAATCATTCAAACCATTCGGGAAGAAGAAATAGAATTTAATAAAGAATGTGAAAAGCTGATTGACCAATTTCACAGCAAGAGGATGATGGAGACTAATGTGGAAGAATACCCTCAATGTTAATAATCTCTTGGAACATTAGAGGTCTGGGGAGCACATTAAAAAGAAATGTGCTTAAAAAGATGATTGCAGAAAAGATGCCAGACATTGTAATCCTGCAAGAAACAAAAATGGAAGAACTACCTCTCCATCAAATAGAGCTGTTATGGTATGATAATGAGGTTTGCGGAATATGTGCTGCTGCAGCTGGGAAATCTGGGGGTCTAATCTCCATCTGGAACAGGAGCAAGATGCAAGTATCATTTCATTTGGTTAATAAAAATTATATAATCTTAAAGGGCAAGCTCAATAATGTGGAGGGCTTCTTCGTCAACATATATGCCCCGAATGATGCTACGAAAAGGAAAAACTTATGGGAAGAGTTAACTATGCAGAAATCAACTTCAAAATTACCATGGATAGTAGGGGGGACTTCAACGAGATCCTAAACATCGAGGATAGGAAGGGTTGCACAAAAGTATCAAGAAGTATGAAGATGTTCCAGGATTTCATCAACAAGAACGAGCTAGAGAATCTGCAAATGCAGGGCAGAAAATACACATGGTCCAACAACAGAGAATGCGTGTCGCTTAGCAGAATCAATCGTTTCTTAATATCCAATGAATGGTTGCAATCTGGAAGTCTAGATCAATGGGGGCTTCCAAAGCTACTGTGCGATCACTGCCCGGTCATGTTGGAGAGGGACAAGAAGGATTGGGGGCCAAAGCCATTTACGTTTTTCAATGCCTGGTTGGATGATAAAGGATGTTTGGAAGCTGCAGAGAAGGCGTGAGGGCAAAGAAAGGAAAGCAAATGGGCTGGAATCCAGTTAAGGGGAGGTCTCATCGCAATGAAACTAGCTATTAAAAAATGGGCAAAAGAAGATTTTGGCTCATGCAAAAATGAGATCAAAGCTCTGGAATCCAAACTCCATGAGCTGGATATAGCGCAGGAGCTGCAGGACCTAGACCAAAATCAATGGAACCAGTGGAAAGAACTAAAATGCTCATTGTGGCGCTGGAGGAAAGTGGAAGAAAGTGTATGGAAACAAAAATCAAAAGTAAATTGGTTGAAGTTGGGTGATATGAACACCAAATTTTTCCATTCAGTAGCTAAAGCAAAGGAGCAGAGAAACAGAATTGCAGCAATATGGGCCAATGGAGGGCTACACACTAATCCGGAATCCATCAAGAGGCAAGCAGACATGTTCTTCCACGAAAAATTCGAAGAAAGTCATCGCAGCAGACCAAAATTATTTGGCTTGGCAAGGAGGCTTTCTAATACTGATGTGGAAGCTCTGCAAGAAGTTTTCGATCCCGATGAAATTGATATGACCATGAATAGCTGCAATCCACTCAAGGCGCCTGGGGCGGACGGATTCAACTTCAAATTCATCTGCAAAGCATGGAGATTCTTGCGTAATACTGTTCTGAACTTTTTCAATGATTTCCATGCTAACTCTACACTTGCTTGTGGACTTAACTCATCTCTTGTGCCTCTTATTCCTAAGGTATCTAATCCTACTTCCTTCGCTGAGTTTAGGCCAATATGTATGGTTGTGTTTACAAAACCTTGGCCAAAGTTCTTAGCTCAAGAATCAAAAAAGTAATGCCAAAGATCATCAGTGTGCACCAATCAGCATATATCAAAGGCAGGAATATCCTAGACTATGCTCTGATCACCAATGAGGTTATTTCACAATTGGAGATCAAAAAAGATGGAAGGTGTAATACTCAAACTCGATTTCAAAGGAGCATATGACAATGTCAATTGGGAGTTCTTAATCAACATGATAGATCAGATGGGATTTGGCACCAAATGGTGCAATTGGATTAAACAATGCATTTCCACTGCTAGGCTTCTTGTGCTCATCAATGGATCGCCGGGGACTCAGGTAAAGCCTCACAAGGGATTGCGGCAAGGTGATCCTCTCTCACCATTCTTGTTCAACATAGCGGCTGAGGCACTAAGCATCTTATTTGAAAGAGCCTTAGAGGCAGGTCTAATCAGTGGTGTGCCTCTGGGTTCAGGAGGTATGGTGTTGACGCACTTGCAATACGCTGACGATGTGATAATTTTCTGTCAAAATAACAAACAGGAGCTCGAAAATATCAAAATAATTCTTAGGTGCTTCAGAATGATCTCGGGGCTCAAGATTAACTTTGCCAAGTCGCACTTATGCATGCCAGTAGACAAGATCAGAAGTGTGCAGGCCTTAGCCAATGTGTTTGGCTGCAAGGTTGGTAAATTGTCGTCTATGTATCTGGGATTGCCGCTAGGTTCAAACCTAAGGAGAATTTCGGCCTGGAACCCAATTATCGAGGGCATTAAATCGAAACTTAATGGGTGGAAATCTAAGATGCTTTCCAAGGCGGGAAGATTAGCTCTGATCAGATCAACCTTGGCAAATCTCCCCAACTATTATCTCTCCATCTTCCAAATGCCCAAAGGTGTAGCAAAAAGGATTGAAAAAATTCATAGATCATTCCTATGGTCTGGGGGCTGCAGAGTGAAGTCGCTATGCCTCGCAAAATGGTGCTCAATGTCAAAATCCACGTCTAAAGGTGGCCTAGGAATCAGAAATGTGCCAAGGCATAACGAGGCGGTACTTCGAAAGTGGTGGTGGAAATATCATTCAGATCCTAGCGCCTTGCGGGTGAGAGTAATCAAAGCACTATATCCAGAAGGAAACTCACTACCCTGGCCTGCATTACCTGCTTCTTCCTCTGGCTCATCTGAATGGGCAGCAATTTCAAAACTATCGAGAGAATCTGCGATTGCAAGGGCAGTGGGTGAGGGTTTCAAAAGGAGGGTCATTTCGGGCAGAAGGGTGGAGTTCTGGAATCACCCCTGGCTAAGCAACAATCCCCTAAAAATCGAATACCCAAGGTTATTCTCTATTTGGAATGACAAAAAGGTACCATTAAACAAGGTGTTGGAGCTCATTCGTGCTGATTGCATAGAAAGGATGTTCAGGAGGAGGCTATTTTCGTGGGAAGAAGAATCATGGTCTGATCTGAAGAGAAAAGTGGCAACAATTCAGTTATAACAAGAAGAAGAAGATGGTGTAATATGGAATGTAAGCAAAGATGGAGAATTTACCGTCAAGGCAATGTACCAATTGCATGAATCCTTAGAAATTAGATCGGATGAAGAGGATGCATTGGTGTCTAAGGTATGGAAAACTTTGGTCCCGCAGAAAGTAAAAGTCTTTTTATGGTTTGCCTTTAGAAATGCAATTACAACAACAGATACACTAATTAAAAGAGGCATTCGAACATCAACAAATATCGACCCAATATGCAAGCTTTGTGGAGTGGGGGAGGAATCTGTTAATCACCTTTCTGTAGCGTGTCCAGCAGCTTGGAGAATCTGGGGAGTGGTGCTCAGCTGGTGGGGTGTTACATGGGTGACGCCGGAAAACCTTACAGAGTGCTTCAGATGCTGGCAGGGGGGGTGCTGGAGAGGAAAAGGAAAACGAATTTGGTCGATCTGTTTTCCGGCAACGGTATGGTCCATCTGGCTGTCGTGAAATGATGCAACATTCAACGAGAAGACGCACAATTTCAGCTTAACCTGTGCAGAGATTGAAAGGAGAGTGGCTTGCTGGTCCAACGTGTTCTCAGATCTAGGCGCTTACACTGGGAATGATGTAATTCGGGATCTGAGAAGCTTAATCCAATCGATTGGGGGAGGTTAGAAGTGGGGGAATCAATGCAGATGTGATGATGTGCAGCTGGCTCGCGTGTGTGGGTGGGCGAAGTCTAAAAGCCTTCAACATTTCATTCATTGCAGTTCGTATGCAGTAATTGTAGTTGGTGTGTTGGTATAAGTGGTGTGTTCCGCATAGTTGGTGTGTTGTGCATAGTAGCCCAGTCTGGAATCGTGTTTGGTGTTGTGCATAACTTGTATTGGAAACTTTGTTTCTGGTTGGTTATCAATAAATTATTCCTTTCAAAAAAAAAATTATGATGAAATGAGCCGGAGCTATAACTCAAAAATATCAAAAAAGACTGTTGAATGCTCTCAAAAATCAGAATCAATATGCTGCTTCTATTCCCAAATAACTAACACAATGAATGGCGAAAGAAGAAGGAAAAAAGCACCATAGGAAGGATAACAGGATGGGTCTACAAAGCTAGATGTAATAAAAGGTTCGGATGTAACTCTATACAACAGGAAAAGACCAGGGGTGATAAGACCACGTAGACTATTCTTCTCTTCAAGCGGCATCTCCATCCTATCCCTATTTTGTGGAACATTTCTCATCTTTGGTACTTGTCCGGCAGATATAAAGAACTCACCCCCCTTACCTTTCAGTACAAGAGATTTAAAAGAGCCAAAATTCAACACTGTTGTCACTCATTTCGGATGGAACAGTACTTCTCCCACAATGTTCGAGATTTTGCTATTTCACTCATGAGGTTCTTGAACTTAAGACTGCAATCTCCACTGCAAAAAATAATAAAAATAAATAAATGAACAAAAAACTATATATCAAACTTAAGATTGGGGAGGATGCAGGTGTGTGGGGGGGGGTTGAGAGGCGCAGATGTCAAAGCTCGATTAGAGTTTTGAGAACAGTCTTGCAAAAAAATGAGTACTGCGTCATTTAGATGCATTTCTAGGCTTCATATATTCATAATGAGATTCATGAAAATCGAACTTCAACCACCATTTCTATCATATAATGCAATGAGCTAACTGATTCATATGATGTCTGGTGTTCGACTATTGAAAATAAAATACTGAAGAGGTAAGGTTCAAATTATAAATAAAAATAAATGAACAAAAAAAACTATTTATCAAACTTAAGATTGGGGAGGATGTGGGTGCGTGTGGGGGTCGAGAGGCACAGATGTCAAAATGTGATAAGAGATTTGAGAATAAGCTTGCCAAAAATGAGCATTGTGTCATTTAGATGCATTTCTAGGCTTTCATATATTCGTGATGAGAAATTCATGAAAATCGAACTTCAACCACCATTTCTATAATATAATGCAATGAGCTACCTGACTCGTATGATGTCTGGTGTTCCCCTACTAAAAATAAAATACTGAAGAGGTTAGGTTCAAATTTCTGGTGACAGGTCTGACAGAAGGTTAAAAATTCAGTGGGGCCTTGGAAAATCTTGTGAATCTATAGAAACCAATAGCAAAGTGAAACAGAACAATGACAACATGGATTGCACAAGTTGTGTAGCTCATAACTAGTTTCTGATTAAGTATACAGCTGGTCATGTATGCAAATGAAAGTGGTACATTTTTTGGGTAACTTGGGGTGTCTGAGCCACCTTACACACACCTTTAATAATCCCTAGGAAACCAATCCCACCTATTGTGTGTGTGTGTGGGTGGGTGGGGTGGGGTGGGGGGCTCAATTAAAGCCGTGACAAAGCCTAGTATGGACCGGCCCGCAAAAGAGAGAGATACTTGATTGAATCTCTAACCTTCCACCGAGGATGGTGGAAATGGCTAGCTTCATCGTTCACGGATGCCACTTGAACCATCGAATACATATCACCACTACTCATTTAAGGTTATTATGGTACTATAGTCCCAAAAGACAGCATGAAATCAGTTTACACCCATTATAGGGCAAGCATGAAATTAGTTTACGATCCACTTATGTGATTGCTTTCCTGCATAACTTATTGTGAAAGCAAGCCTAAGTTGAGCAGAATTTCTTCCCGGAGAAGATGCGTAAGGATGAGAAGTACAGCATTTTGCTCGAAACAGAAAGATTTGGGGCTACTTTTCTGTTCCATAACTTATGGTGAAAGCAAAGCCTAAATTGAGCAGAATTGTCTTCCCGAACAAAATGCGAAAGGATGAGAAGTCCAGCATTTTGCTCAAAACAAAAAAATTTGGGGCTACTTTTATGTTCCATAACTTAAGGTGAAAGTAAGTCTAAGTTGAGCAGAATAGTCTTCCCGAGCAAGATGCGTAAGGCTAAGAAGTCCAGCATTTTGTTCGAAACGGAAAGATTTGAGACTATTTTTCTGATCAAATACCCCCAGGTGAGAGCAAGTCTAGGGTAAATGACAGAATTATCTTCCCGAGTATTTGCAAAGGGTGAGAAGCTCAGCTATTACTCAAAACAGAAAGAATGATTGAAGAAAGTCAAAAACATGCAAGAAAGATGAAAGGTACAAGTCGCAAGATACAAGAAAGGAATTCTAGAATCATTCTCAGAATTGAATTAGGTATGATTTAATTCTTTCAAGAAAGTTATTTGGCAAAAGTCTTTGAAATGTTAAAGTTTCTTTAACATTTAAACTTATCATTATGAGTTAGTTTCAAAAATTAATTTTTAAAAATTTCTTAAGACATGACAAATTCAGGAAAAAAAATGCATGTATGAAACACAGAAAGATGAAATTAAAAGACTTAAATTTCATTGAAGTTTTGACAAAGTACATGAAAAGAAAGGATAACGAAAGAAACAAAAAAAAAGAAAGAAAGAGAAATGAAAAAGGAAAGCCCTAAGAAGATGTGGCAACATCATAAGCAGGTTGATCATCAGTTTGAGCAAGTTGAACAGCAGGTTGAGTAGAAGGCTAGGGAAGAGGTTCCTCGTTATGCACCGCAGCAAAAGAAGAAGCATCAACATCAGAGGGTGGTGGTTGTACGGGAGCATCTCCAGGTACGGGGTAGGGAATGTCTTGAAAAATGGGAAATCCTTTGGGGTTCCCAAACATGTCAAGGCTTCCATCGAGCCCTTCTGAAAAAAGTTGTTGGAGATGAGTAGGAGTTGGCAAATGAATATGGTTTTGCAGGCTTCAAAACAGAATCCCGAGCAGCCTCCACTGCGGAAGCAATGGCCACGTTTGCAGCTTCAATTTCCTTTTTTTTATCGCTCAACTTCAGCTATAGTAGACTCCAACTTGAGGTTTGATTCAGAGGTTGTCTTTTTTCCTGCTCAAGTTGGGCTGTATATCTACTGATTGTTGATGCAGACTCGGTCCTTGTTCAATCTGCTTCTTTGTTGAATAAGCCTCTTCCCGTGCAGAAATAAACGCAGCCTCCACCTTGGCCTTTGTATCTTCGCATTTCTTGTTCTCAGCCAAGGCTGTCACACCCCGAATTTTCAAACCTTCTTTTTTTTAAATACAAATTAATTAAATAACCAGGGGATATAACTACTTGTCATCCAGATACATTCAGTTGAATTCATCATTACATCACTGAGCAATACATAACAGAAATATAAACAAGGTACAAGAGCAGAAGTGAAGTACAAGTACTAGCCTACTACAATTGCTACAGTGAACAGAAAGAACTACAAGTACAAGAAAAGGAACTACAACTGAAAACACTGTAACTGAAATATACTGTGCAAGAAAGGCTACTGAAACTAAAGTCGCCGAGCCCAAGAAAATTCAGCAGCTGAATCGAACTCCAAATCAACAAGTCCTCTAAGCCCTGCAGAACAGAACTAGAAAAAGAGAAAAGGGAGGGTCTGAGCAAACCACAGCTCAGTGAGAAAACCCATAACTACTACCAAGCATGCACATGCGGTGCGTGCCTACGTGTCCACAAGCAATACGTACAAGAACGGTCAAGATCCCAAAGTGCACGTGAGGTAAACCTAACTCAAAACAATGGTGAACATAGGCGTGTCACCAACAAAGTATGTACAACCGAATCCTCAAAACCAAGTGAGAGCAAAGAGTAAGGCATCCTAGGTCCAACCAACACAAACTCTAAGACAAATCAACCCAACTCTCTACTAGCGTAAGGCAACCCTAACGATCTACCAAGAATCCAAACGAAAGTGCTACCGAGATATCCATTACTAATTTACCTCCCGAACTTCATTGACTATCGTTATCGTTAAGTATTGGATTCATATACGACTTTGGGTATTTGAGGTATTTCTTTCTTTCATTTCCTTCCTTTCTTTCCGTTTCATTGAATTCATGAATGATGATAAACCACGGAATCCCTAGCCAAGTCCATTCCGGTTATCCTACCATCCTCGTTACATGTTGCCGATCGTTTCATAACTTTGCACTAGGACTAAATCCAAGAATCCCCTCATAAGTCCATTCTTGATTTATCCTTTCATGTTCTTTTATCGTACTTGAGAATTGTTTCATATTTGATTGGGTCCGGCATATGGCTTGTCGGCACACTATCCTTTCCGTCTGTCGTTCCCCAACTCGTTGGGAGGGCCAAGTTACCCACATTGTGCACAATGTCGTGGATGGAGCAACCATCTAGGGAATCCCATCATAAGTCCATTCCCGCATGATAATTCTGGCGTTTCCCAAATCGTTGGGAGGGTTACCGTCTCCCTATGATTCCACGTCATTAAGTGTTTCCTAGTCGAAGCTAGTCGATTTGAATTTCGTATTATTTCCTAGCCGAAACTAGTACAATGTAACTCATGTTCTCTTAGCCAAAGCTAGTCCACTACATTCCACTTCATTACATAATCCACAAGTGATAGATTCAAGATCTAGTAGAGTAGCCCTTATGGGGCACATCTTCCATATTTGACGTTTATTGATTACATTGAATGTATTGCCAAGTGTTCCTAATGTTAGAATTAGTGATTAAAAATGTTGTATTGTTTGTATTATTCTTTTTTATCCTTTTTCTGTTATTTCCCCATATTCTGGGGACCCAGTTGTAATCCTTTGAGAGTTTCTATATAAAAGGGTTGTGAGGGCCTCTCACAACTACACTTTCCATTTCATTTTAGCTAACATGGTATCAGAGCCCAATTCGTAACACTCGCCTGCCTCTCTCCCGCTTCAGTCGCCTCACCCCCCCTTGCCTGTCGTCGATCACTTCCCTTACCTTTCCTCCTCAGCCGAAACCTTCTCTTGCGCCGTCCCTCTTGGCCGGCGCCCTCTTCGGCACTGGGCCGGTCCCGCTAGGCATGGGAAGCCTCTCCCACTGAGTCTCTGCCGCGCCGCCTCAGCCTAGGAGTCCCTTTTTTTTCAATCAAGGGTTGCTGCGTCTTCTTCAGCTGTGGTGAAGGACATTTTTCTCGTGAATGCCCTAACGTTGCTCGTTGGAAATGGTGTAAGCAAGAAAAGTGGGTGAAAATGTCGATCTGCACATTTTACCACACTTATTTTGATTACTAATTCTTAAAGTCTGTTCGTTTTAATCAATCGGTGATCCCTATAATGTTTTTTGGTTTTTGCTCGTCTGGATCGTAACTTTATGTGGTCACCTCTATGTCTCTGGGTTTCCTTTCGAAGTCTTCTTCACAGAAGGAAGTCTGTTCGATAATCACAGGTTGGGACTTCAGAGGCTATTGATCGAAGATCTGCTGCGATTTCATTCGGGGCTGTTGGTTGGTTCCTCTGATTGATTTTCTGGGTTTGTTTCTTCATTTTTTGGTGTTTGCTTATGCCCTTATTGCATTGCTTGGTTGTTGCAAGCTCACGATTGGGTCAGCCGCAGTCCGTTGGTATGTGCTGATATCCTCCACAGAACTCATAACCGTTGTGTGGCTATGTCAGTAAAACCAACAAGCGCGCATATTGCACGTACTCTGTGATCAGACTTTAGTCTGGGAGGTATATCGTAATCACTGCCGGTACCTTGAGTCTTGACCAAAACCCAGCCTATTTGAGCCCATCTTTGCATTTAGATCCTCTCAAATTATGACAAGTTCAGTTTGTCCCATTGAGGGAGGCTATCTGCTCAGGACCATGATCCAGGATATTCGGGAAACTGAAAGACATTGCATCAGTATATCCCAGAATGCATCTTCGATCTCTCTTGCTCATGGCGGAAGTTTAGTCAATTCCACAAGTGCGTTTCTGTCTCTCAACTCTTCACCGTGGATAATTGATTCCGGTGCCTCTGACCACATGTCTGGGTCTTCGACTATAAACCTTGCTCAGGTAATGACCGAGTTAGGATTGCAGATGGCACTGTCTCCTCTGTTTCAGGGAAAGGCTTAATATATGCCACACCTTCCCTTCCGTTATCATCCGTGTTACACGTTCCCTCCTTCTCA
>NMUG010006329.1:0-12644 GCA_002855965.1 Monotropa hypopitys | reverse complement strand
GAACTAATGGAAAAGCTGGAGCAGCATGCCAAGCTGGAAGATGAGATGCTCAATGAAGCAGGACAGTGTGGCCACAGGTCCCACAGAATGCATGTGGTGGACACAGTCAAGAAGAACAAAAAGAAGAAGGGGCCACGACATCCTCCCACCGAGAAGGAGGATGGGCTGCTGTTGTTGTCCAGACTGTCCTAGGAATGCTAAGGCCTAGCCTAGAGGCCTATAAAGCCATAAGGACCAGCTTCAACGTCCGCATATTTTGGCTAGTCTACCCCCTAAAAAAATGAGACTTTTTGGAGATGGCTCGCCAAATAGGGGAAATCAGCTTGAGTTGGAGGCCACCAGATCAAATACAGTTACCACCGGGGTTCGGGCACATGATGGAGAACTATCTCTGATACAAATGATTCCTGGAAGAACTCATAGAGGCATGTCATTTGAAGTAGTATATCGCCCAGAAGCCCAGCCCAGAGAACATGCCACGAAGGGAAGAAAGGTATGACGCCTCTTCAGATGAGGACATGCCTCCCACAAGGGTCATTCATGTGATCCATGGAGCCATATAGTTGAGCTCCAAAGCTGAATCCCGAGCTTAGAGATACAAGGAGGGTCACGAGCATCAGCTTGGATAGAAAAGATAGAGAGACTAGAGCGGGGAACCAGATCAAATCTCCTCTTTCGATAAGGATTTGTAGGGGGTGACATTTCCGCACAATGACGCATTGTGATCACTCTCAACATCAACTGTTACGAGACAGAGAGGATCTTGGTAGATTAGGACAGCTCTACCGAGATCCTATATTTTTAGGCATTTAAAAGGATGTGTCTTACTCAAGATGATCTCAAGCCAACACATATCCCAATCATCGGCTTGAGTGTAAAACCAAACTGGTCCCTGAGCATCATCACTCTTTCAGTGCAAGCAAGATGAGTGACCATAGATTCGGATTTTTTTGTGGTAGACGTGCCATCAGTCTACAATGTCATCATAGAGAGGACATGGATGCACCATATGAGAGTCATACTATCCACATATCATCAAATCATCAAATTCCCATGGCCCAAGGAAATAGAGAGCATCAAGGGGAACCAGAATTCAGCCATAAATTGCTTCTTAGTATCCATCAAGACAAATCTCATTGCTGGGCATATGAAGTCCATTGAAGTGCTAGACCAATCTATCTTAGAAGATGTTGGGTGGATCCTTCTACCCGTGTAACATCCCATTCCAAATTTAACTTTTATTATAGGAAAATAAGGAACAACCCTTGTTACGAACCACAAAAATCCACAAATCACAAGACATCTCAAGTCATACGAGCATAATTATAAAACATTCCCAAATCCTCTTCTCCAATAAAGAACAACTTAACTCAAGCATATACTAAAAATCACAGCGGAAGACTACAGTTTACAATAAACCAATCTCTACCAAAGATAATCCGACAAATAAGACATACACTCCAAAGAATAAGGAAAGACTAAACCCAAATAAAGACTAGTCCCCCAAACACCTGATAACTCAACTGCTAGCATCCTCACAAGCATAGCCAAATAAACTCCAAACAGCTGTAGTGGATCCGAACCATAAGCCTCCTTAATCTGGATTTCCAAACAATAAAAGAAAAACAAAAAAAGGAAATCCATGAGTTTGTTAGATATGAAAAGTTATACATATGGCTAACAAATCCCAACAACAGAAATAAAATCTGAAGTACCAACAACAAACATCACAGAATATAAAGCTGATGCATAACTGCTACAATCCGTGTAATATGACCCGAAGCACAAAACAAGTGCCATAGGATATAATCTGATGTACCAATCACAAGTACCCAAAAGATGTACCATAATGTGCAACACTAAGTAAATGCAGGAATAGATCTGATTTTAACTTCTTTTTATTTAGTTTTCATGGTTACCAAAGTGTAACTCTAACTCAAATGTCATAATACAAATTAATGACTTTCTGCTATACCACAACCCAAGCATATTGTCTTCTATCTTCCCAAAATATATTATTTCATTTTAGACCAAACACATATATGCCTTTGCACATTATACACCCATGCAGCTACAACTTTCTATATTTGCACACTTTAACCCCTTGACGCACACTAGCATACATAAATGCATATAAACACTTCCCAACAATATACAAATCAATGCATACGCAATATGACTTTTTTATGGGTTTAACCACACCTTCATGAGCTCATATCAATACAAGAATCATCACTCTACTTGTTCATACACTTTATTTCGTTTTGTGTATAATTACATCCATACACTTTTCATACTCATATGCAACTTTCACATCTTTACACCTTTTTTGATTTACACCTTTATGAATTACATCTTTACAACTCAACGTATGCATAACTATACCAGAAATGGCATGATTTCCCATCACTATGCATAAAGTGGCATCATGTCCAGCTCTTTAAATAAAAATGGCATTACACCCAGATTTGTGAATATATTTGGCATTATGCCCAACTCTTTAAATAAAATGGCAATGTGCCCATCTCTAAAAACATTTGGCATTAAGCCCAATTCTGTGAGTAACATCACTCGTTTACACCATTTGTTTGCAACTTCCATACTTCACACAACACATACACCATGCATATTATTATGCAATCAAACACAACTTATGAACATTTAAATTCCTAACCATATCTCACAATACACATGCATCAAATTATGCAAACTCACACACCATATCACGTTGATGGCCAATTCTCATATTTTCGACTGAATCATGTGAAACACACGCACACACATACACACATACACCATTACTATATTTTATGCCATTGACACACACACACACAACCAAGTCCTTCATTATTTGAGTTTTCCAGGATTTTCCTTACATATTGCTCACGACACATACATACACATATAATTTCTTTGAGTTAATTGATTTCTTTCTTATTTTGATAATGCGCAATTCCTTAATGTTTTATTCATTCCTAAGGGATTACACCTACATTCGTATATATATAACACTAATGTCATTTCTACCAAACTCATCGAAATACCGTATGAACCGTGACGATGCTATCTCCTCGGAATGTTGGAAACCCCGTTCCAATCACCTGTACTAACTACAATATTCAAAATCGGTACAAAATCAATGCTTGTGAGTAATTTGATTGAATAACGCCATTACTCTACCACATGCCCCGACTCACTATGCAAATACCCCATGACATTCACGAATGACCAACACATGAATGAACCCACGAAATCACTAGGTTCTTACATGCCTCCATCTTTCTCTATCCATAGAGATCCAAGCTTCGGACCCTTCACAAACGTCGCTCCACTCAATGTCCTCTATGCATTGATGATCTTGGATCATCCATTTGTGCAAGACCCTCAATTAGGGTGTTCCGGGTTCTTGTTCTAAGATAGAGTCTTCTATACCCTATATCTTTGATTTTGGTCCTCAATGGCTAGACCAAGTTAGTTGTGAGAGATAACATGACCCTGATTGTATTTTTCACACTCCGGAAAATTTATAGAATTTCCCGTACGAGTTTCAATAATTCTTATAAAATTTTGGTAAATCCCCTTCGAAATAATCCGAATTTTGGTGATTCACGAGGCTTAAGGAGTTTTCTCGGTGATCCTATGTATTAATGGTCATATGATTGAAATGAGATTTGGGTGGTAAACCTGTGTATGTCATAATCGAGGTTGTCTTTGAAGAATTCCATTAGAGTGCTCGTAGGGCTTGTCTCTAGAGTTGATTCACATGATCTAGTAGATTGGGAGATGGTACTATTGGAACCAGTGATGGAGTTTGATGTATGAAGGAGATTTGGTGGTTGTAGAAGCTCTTTGAGGAGCTAGAAGGATTGTAATGGAAAGGGAAGGAAGTGTTGTACCGAAAGCAACCAAGAGGGAGGGGTGGGGGTGAGTTGGTCAAACTGAAACAATGGCCAAATAAAAACTATAGCTGGAAAATAGTTTGATATTAATATATACTATTCAACCATAAAAGAAACCAAACATGCAATGATAAAATACATAATATAAAACAATAAGAACACCAAAAGATATAGTAGTTCGGTAGGGCATGTCTATCCTTACCTATGTCCACTTCTTCCACAAATTGTGAAAGTTCTACTAACGACAAGTAACCACAATTGTGATCACTAAAGGGGTTACAACTTGAAGAACTTCAAGAGTGTTCTTCCAACCTTACACCAAGGAGTTACCTTATTCACAAAATTAAGAGAATAGAAGCGATCTTTATAAAGAGTATGTTCGTCTCCTTTACAAGAAAGATCAAAGAGAGAAAGAATAAAATTGAAGTACAATGAAGCTTGAATTCTCTCTTGAGATGCTATTGGAAATTTTCAGTATGCTGATGTGAAAGTTGAGCCTTGGAATGAGAGCCAAATGAGTTTTAGGATTGAAAGAGAAAGATGGCAAAAGTTGTGACCAAAGAGATCATTCCCTTCTTATATAATTGCAATAAATCTTCAGAGACGTTGAGGGGCAAATATGGCAGTCTAATACACTTGTAGCATCACTATAAGCATTCTGTAATTTAAAAGTGAGGGTGTCACACTCCGTAAATTTTAATGCGAAATATAAATCCGTTTTGTCGTATCGAGTGTGAATATATTGTTTGGGAATCCCGTTGAACCTCTTTTTTTTTTCTTGGTGCTTGTTCGGGCTTGTTGGGATGGCCAACAACCTCCAAAGCAACAATTTTTCACTTTGGAGGCATGCTGCATCGGTGCAGCCTCTCGGTGCATCGGTACATGGAGTGTTTTTGGTCTTGCATCGGTACAAGACCAATGCGCCAAAGCTCTATTGGATGCAAGCTTCAGGTGCATCGGTGCAGCCCTATGCTGCATCGGTGCAGGGCATAGGTGCATCGGTGCACCACCGATACTAGAACTCTTGGATTAGAATTTACACTCGGTGCACCGGTGCAGGTCCCAGGTGCATCCGTGCAGGTTGTATAATTTTCGCAAGTTTGGGAAGGTTGCACCGATGTAGATTTTGGGTGCACCGATGCAACTGCTGTCAGACAGTTTAATTAAGGGTAATTCGGGGAATTCACTTGGGGGCCCTATATATTGGATCCTTGGCCGATTCTAGGGCATTCTTGGCCCCATTTTCTACAGAACTCTCCCTCCCTCTTCTCTCCCTCTCCCTTCTCTCTTGTTTATAGGAGGATCCATGGAGAATCGGAACTCGGCTCCTTGGTTATCGTCGATGAGCGCGTCGAGAGCTTCACATTGACGGTGGTGGTTTGCATATACTCGGTAAATCTCGTATCTCTCTCTCAAACCCTTACTCCTAATTGCACTTTTTCGTGTTTGATAGTGGTTTTATTTCGTAGGGTGCGACGAGAGCTTCGTAGCGGCGTATTCGGATTGCGTTGGACATTTTTCCGGCGATTTGCCCCGGCGATTGCTCCGGCGACGTTCCGGCAATATTCCGATGGGTAACCCTTAACTCCTACCTAGTATGCATGGGTGTGCGTATTTCTATTCCGTGTTTCATTGTTATATCGATCATTCATTTACTTTGCGTAGTCGTACCGTTGGTAGTTCGATTCGTTGGCGTCGGATATGTAGTCGCATTGTTGTCATTCGATTGGTTGACGTTGGGTTAACCTCGGGAAATTGTGTTGGTCTTGGAGTGGTGTAGATGTGGAGAGACTAGCTTGCGTATTGAGGATTACCCTTGAAATGTTATAGGCACCAAGTGTTTGATAAAATGCCCGAGAGGGCCTTGAGGTGAAATTTGGGTGCATTGACCGTGTCGAATAATAGTGGTAAGTAAATGGGATCGTGTCGTGCCACTTGGGTCCTTACGGTATTGCGTGGGTGTGAGTTGTGATAGATTGGAGACTTTCCCCCTTGTCGTTGATTGTGGTGAGTCTACTTTTCATTCGGGATTGGTCATGGGGTTTCTTGGGTATATGGGTTTTGCGGCTCTTGTTGGGTACTTGTGCATTTGGTGTGGTCGGTATAAAACCCGTGATGTTGTGACGATGGGAAATCAGAAGTTTGTGTTGAACCTTACCTTGAGGGAATTATGGAATTATGGAAAATGAATGGTTTGATCTACAATGAAAAGTACCCAATGAATGCAATGAATTTCCAATACGAGGGATGGATCCTACGAGGACCACCCTTAGTCAATCCTCAATCATTAACCAAAACTCACCAATGAAATGAAGAAGTGAAATGTGGGATTGACTTGGATGGTGTTGCTCAAGTCCTTGTATCGTGTTAAGTGGGAGATACGCATTCCCGAAGTCGTGGAATAACTGGATGTCTTTGACGGATGACGATCTAGGAATAAGATCCTTTGGCCATAGGTGGGGGATACGAGTTCCCAAAAGTCTCGGAATATACCGGATATGTCGGCAGGCGGGATCCTGGGAAAAACCTTAACACATATGGTTTACTCGCCCTTGTCTAGGGGAGATTGGAGACTCGCTTGGTAAGGAGTCGTCCGGAAATGAATATTGGAATAAAATTATGACCTTGTGATGGTAATGTTGTTGTGCCCCTTGGGTGAGCCAAGGTGGGAAAATGATGAAACATGTAACTCCAATATTCAATATCAACTACAATTATGTGAATCCAAAATCTTACCAATGAACATGGGAATGATGGGAAGATGAGGAGATTGGATGTTGGGTTCCTTGCGAGTGATTGTGGGTGTCGGTTGTGTTATGGTCGTGACTTGGACTGAGAGTAGTTGAGATCGAGTAATAAGATTCGTGTGTCCCTTAGTAGAGTTCTCTAGTGATAATGTTTACGTTGGAGACGTCGTTGTGGTTTGGGTGACACTTTACTCGTTTGACCTTGAAGATACTCTTAGTCTCACGTCACTTGGGTGTGTGTGTGCGTGTGTTGTGCCTCTCCTTGACCTTACTTACCTTTGCTTTGTGGCACATAGGTTCGCATGCGCTCGTGCATGCTTTGTAGTCGTTAGTTGTTACCTCACTGAGCCATGTTTTTCTCAGACTCTCTTTCCTTTCTCTTTTCCAGGATTGTATTGCAGGGTTTCTCTTGCAGGGAGATTTGGAGTTTATGCTAGCAGCTGGTTCCCTTGGAGCTGCGGCCTTGGCTCTCTTTTGTACTTTGTGCTCTCCCTTTTCAGTTTGTAGTGAGTGCGGTAGTTGTACTTTCTTTCCTGTACTCTTTCAGTTTTCCATGTTGTATCAAGAATAATATAATGAGAGTTTCAACTGCAATGCTGCTTTATAGTAACTATTAACTCTCCAGTGTTTGAGTTTATTGTATTTCAAAAAACAAATATGTTGGAAATGTTTTACTTAAAAACATGGGGTGTTTTAGTTGGTATCAGAGCTTTCGGTTTGAATACCTTTGGACCGTGGGGAGACACCTAGTCTCCACGGGTTCCTAGGTTCATTACGATTGATATAATCATTCTTATGTGCCTTGGAGCACCGTTTACCTTGGGTTTGCTTCCTTAGAGTCGCTTGTTTTTTTCCGACTCCTTCTTGGATTGTTGAGTTTCCTTAGATTGTTGGGAGATGAGTGCTATTCCTCCCCGTAAAGCTAGGGAATTGTTAGCGGTTGTATGTTTGAGTGCCTAGCATTCTTGAGATTTGTGGTATTGCTTCCGTTGTTCAGTTGAGTTGTGGATTTCTTTATGGCTTTATAGCAGGAATTGTGATTCGTGGTATGTTATGAGATCTTGAGACTCGTTGACTTTTCGTTTTGAGGCACAATTTCTTGGTTGTCTTATGGTTTCGTAGGTCCCGTTCAGTTTTGGGACTCCCTCTTTGTGGATGTGTAGTGGAAAATTTTGAATTTGGAAGGATAATGTTTTTGAGGTTTGCCAGTTTTCCCGTTTTGAGGCATTAGTTTGGTTTCGTTGTGTGGTTGTGTAATTTGTCATCTTCGGGTAAAATGAGGTTTGTTTTTCCTATTCCTCTTGCGGCTTAGCTTTTATGCTTCCTGGTTCTCGTGTGATTTGATGTTGGTGATCATTTTTGGTCCCTCGCCTCTTGGGAAAATTTGCACGTCCTATCTATTGTATTCATTCTTTTTCATCGTAATATGAATATTCACGTGTAGTGGCGTTGACTGTTCTTTGTGCTAGTGTTTCAATGGCTCCTAGACGTGTGGTAAATCGGAATCGTCGTAGTATTCCTACACCTGGAGTTGTTCTTGGAGATGGAGTTCAGTTGCAGTTCGACCAGTTGGCCGAGAGATTGGCAGCAACCATTGTTGCGTGTGGTCGCGATTCGGGTTTGCTATTGGGTAATGAGAGAAATCGATCTTCGCAGATGGTTAGAGATTTTCTTCGCTTTAATCCTCTTCAGTTCGATGGTTCCGGAGATCCATTGAAAGCGAATCATTGGCTTGTCGAGATTCGCAAAGTTCTGGATGCGTTAGAAATCACTGAAGATTCCGTTCGAGTATCCTTAGCAACTTTTCAGTTGGTCGGTGAAGCTGGTGTGTGGTGGGATTCACTGACGCAAAGTGATGGAGTACCAAGTTATTCTTCTTCGAAGGGTATGTCTTGGGTTCAGTTTGAAGCTGTGTTCGATGCTCAGTACTTTCCTGATTCGTGTCGTGAGGCAATGGGCCTACATTTTGAGCGGTTGACGCAAGGTGACATAACAGTCACTCAGTATGCCTCTAAGTTCCATTCCTTGTCGCGCTTCGCATTGGGGTTGGTCCGATTAGAAAGTCACAAGTGTAGGAGATTCGAAAAAGGTTTGTATCCCTCGATCCAGCAGTTTGTTGTGGGTCAGCATATTCAGAGTTATGCATCTTTGCTAGAGAGTGCTAGGGCAGTGGAGTTGTGCCTTAGTTGTTTGAAGACGACATCTAGAGTCGAGTCACCTCCTCGTGTTGCTTGCAAGAGTTCGGACTCATCCGAAAATTTTAGTAAGAAGCGGGACCACAACCAAGTGGAGTCATCGTGCAATCGTCGAAGTGGTGGTTCATCTTCTTTGTCGCGCAAACCGGGAGTTGCTTCTGTCTCCCAGATTGTGTGCCATAAATGTCATCAGCCAGGTCATTTCCGCGCGCAGTGCACCGTGTCGGTTCCTTCGTCAAAGTCTTGTTTCGTGTGCGGTGAAGTTGGTCATGTGGCAAGAGTTTGCCCCAAGCAATGAGAAATCAAGATTGAACAAATTGTTGGCGTCATGTGTTTGCTTCTTAGTCGAGTTTCGTTTCCGTGTTGGACTTCTCGTTGTATTGTTGAGATTTCACTTTTGATTTGTGATCGTCCTTATGTATCGTTTCCTTTTTGGGATTGTATTGAAAACTATGTTGAACGGTGATATTGCGTTGCACCTTATTTGGATCTTGAGGTTATCTTGTGATCTCTCTTAGAGTTCATTTTTTTAAAGTTTCTCGTTTGTAATTGAAGTTACAAAATTTCTTAGTTGTGTTGGTTATTGGCTTCCTATTTGAGACTCATTCATTTTGTTGGACGTCATTGGGTTTGTGTTGGACAATCATGTCGGATTGAATCGATTAAGCCTTATTGCTCTAAAGTTCGAAATTTATCGTTGGAACCTTATTTTTTGTGGTGGCAAAAAAAATGATAGGGGAGTTGTAAAATTTTTGTGGATGGTTCCATAATCCTAACCTTTTTGTTGAAAGTCCTGACTCTAGTTGTTGTTGTTTCTTTGGAGCTTGTTATTATTACTTTTACTCCTTGGTCAAGTTGTGTATCCTTCGAGACACGTTGTCTAAGTCTCAATATTTCATTTCATTGTGGGATGTTTCTTTGTTGGGTGTTGTTGAATCGTGGTAGGAAGTTTTGACTTCTTTTCGTGTTGTTGCATCTACCTATAGCATTCGTACCAAATTGTTCGTGTTTGTCTCCGAAAGAATGTGAAACCTTCAAGGCGACATAAGTTAGTGATGCGTGGAAAATGGGTACGATTGCATATTGAATTTTAGGCTTGGTGTGAGTTTGTGCTAAGTCGTGTTGTTTGGACTTAACACATGCATGATTGGTGTGGTGTGCGTGGGTTTTCTTTTATTGTGTGATGTATGTTTGACATGCATGTATCTAATTGAGAAACGCTACTGTCCGGAGCATCTCAGGACGATCACCAATGTCATGTTGTCACCGCACCAGGACGTGTGTGTACTTTGTTGGGTGTGTAAACATTTCAATGCATACGATATTTGGGTTGGTTGCGAATAACTTTAGGATTGCGGTTCATCATATCGGCATATCCTTGGCATGTTCGGGAAGAGCGGCGTACTCTGGGTGTGTTGGTGCATCTTCACGATGCGGGTATCTTTGTTCGATGGCCTTGGCGATTGGCCTTTGTGTGCGAGTAGTGCAAGCAGGGTGGAGTTCATGCGCTAACCTCTGTAGAATTGTTCTTTAGCAAACTTTCGGTTCTTGAGCGCGATGCCTTATTGATCTTCTATCGATTGCGGATTGTGTTAAGAAGTTAGTTTCGATCCTTGAGATGTGTGTCGTGTGCGATTTCTTATCGGTAAGTGGTTTTGATCGCAACGGAAGCTTGGTGGAGCGTGACTCTTCATTGAGTCCTTCTTGTGCAGTTGCGTCGATTAGTTGTTTTCTTACTCCGGTAAATTTCGAGGACGAAATTTTTGTAAGGAGGATAGTTTGTCACACTCCGTAAATTTTAATGCGAAATATAAATCCATTTTGTCATATCGAGTGTGAATATATTGTTTGAGAATCCCGTTGAACCTCTTCTTTTTTCTTGGTGCTTGTTCGGGCTTGTTGGGATGGCCAACAACCTCCAAAGCAACAATTTTTCACTTTGGAGGCATGCTGCATCGGTGCAGCCTCTCGGTACATCGGTGCAGGGACTGTTTTTGGTCTTGCATCGGTGCAAGACCAATGCGCCAAAGCTCTGTTGGATGCAAGCTTCAGGTGCATCGGCCCAGCCCTATGCTGCATCGGTGCAGGGCATAGGTGCATCGGTGCATCACCGATGCTAGAACTCTCGGATCAGAATTTACACTCAATGCACCGGTGCAGGTCCTAGGTGCATCGGTGCAGGTTGTATAATTTTCGCAAGTTTGGGAAGGTTGCACCGATGCAGATTTTGGGTGCACCGGTGCAACTGCTGTCAGACATCTTAATTAAGGAGTAATTCGGGGAATTCACTTGGGGGCCCTATATATTGGCTCCTTGGCCGATTCTAGGGCATTCTTGGCCCCATTTTCTGCAGAACTCCCCCCTCTTCTCTCCCTCTCCCTTCTCTCTTGTTTATAGGAGGATCCATGGAGAATCGGAGCTCGGCTCCTTGGTTATCGTCGATGAGCGCGTCGAGAGCTTTGCGTTGACGGTGGTGGTTCGCGTATACTCGATAAATCTCGTATCTCTCTCTCTCAAACCCTTACTCCTAATTGCGATCTTCCGTGTTTGATAGTGGTTGTATTTCGTAGGGTGCGGCGAGAGCTTCGTAGCGACATATTCGGATCGCGTTGGACATTTTTCCGGCGATTGCTCCGGCGACGTTTCCGGCGACATTCCGGTGGGTAACCCTTAACTCCTACCTAGTATGCGTGGGTGTACGTATTTCTATTCCGTGTTTCATTGTTATATAGATCATTCATTTACTTTGCGTAGTCGTACCGTTGATAGTTCGATTCATTGGCGTCAGATACATAGTCGCGTTGTTGTCATTCAATTGGTTGGCGTTGGGTTAGCCTCGGGAAATTGTGTTGGTCTTGGAGTGGTGTAGATGTGGAGAGACTATCTTGCGTATTGAGGATTACCCTTGAAATTTTATAAAATGTCCGAGAGGGCCTTGAGGTGGAATTTGGATGCATTGACCATATCGAATAATAGTGGTAAGTAAATGGGACCGTGTCGTGCCACTTGGGTCCTTACGGTATTGCGTGGGTGTGAGTTGTGATAGATTGGGGACTTTCCCCCTAGTCGTTGATTGTGGTGAGTCTACTTTTCATTCGGGATTGGTCATGGGGTTTCTGGGGTATGTGGGTTTTGCGGCTCTTGTTGGGTACTCGTACATTTGGTGTGGTCGGTATAAAACCCGTGATGTTGTGACGATGGGAAATCGGAAGTTTGTGTTGGACCTTACCTTGACGGGATTATGAAATTATGGAAAATGAACGGTTTGATCTATAATGAAAAGTATCCAATGAATGCAATGAATTCCCAATACGAGGGATGGATCCTACGAGGACCACCCTTAGCCAATCCTCAATCATTCACCAAAACTCACCAATTAAATGAAGAAGTGAAATGTGGGATTGACTTGGATGGTGTTGCCCAAGTCCTTGTATCGTGTTAAGTGGGAGATACGCGTTCCCGAAGTCGCGGAATAACTGGATGTCATTGACGGGTGACGATCTAGGAATAAGATTCTTTGGCCATAGGTGGGAGATACGAGTTCCCGAAAGTCTCGGAATATACCGGATACGTCGGCAGGCTAGATCCTGGGAAAAACCTTAACACATGTGGTTTACTCGCCCTTGTCTAGGGGAGATTGGAGACTCGCTTTGTCACACTCTGGAAATTTTAATTAATTTCCATTCATTTCAATAAATTCAATAAATCGAATTTCATGTATCGTTTAGTAAGTCCGGGTGAGTTGGACATCCCCAGCATGATGTCCGTTGATCGTTGATCGTTCAGTTAAATCTTAAATCGCA
>NMUG010006328.1:0-12643 GCA_002855965.1 Monotropa hypopitys | reverse complement strand
ATTGAGATTTCTCTCTATATCTCTCATTTTATTTCTTACATTATTCAACAATGCTTTATTTAATTCACTGCGTTATTTTTAATAATTTTATTTTGAGCATTTGAGGTAAAATATTTTTTTAATTTTTGATAGTGCATATAAAAAATCACACCGTAATGGAGAGGGACTAGAACATTGAATAAAATTTTTATTCATTTTTTCTTAATGGAACAGTTAATTTTTTCATTAAAAACAAAATATTTAACAAACACGATTTGCCTCCAATCGTGCTCATATCGTGTCGTGTCTGTCCCGCCATCTTACTTTCGTGTCATGTCGTACCGTGTCAAATCAACTTACGTGCTCGTGCTCGTGCCCGTCCCGTGCCCGTGTCGTGCCCGTGCTAGAATATATTTGTGTCGTGTCGTGCCTCGTGTCGTTTACTATGTGTCACGTGCCGTACCATGTCATGCACATGTCACCTCAGCTCGTGCCGTATCCATGCCGTTTCGCTCAATTTCGTACTCGTACCGTGCCTCGTGCCAATTTATATCATGTCGTTCCGTATCGTGCCAAGCATTTTTCCGTGTCTTGTTCGTGTCATGCTGCCTCCAAATGTGCCGTGACCGTACCGGGACCGTGCTGGCACAGCCCATTTGACACCTTTAGGTGGCACTTGGTCAACTGTCTCAGTAGCCGGTGTGACAGAGGTCCCAACCGGCTTCTTCTTCGCATAGTCCTTCCAAAGGGGAGCTTAATGGTGGCGTGGACATGCCATTTATGCAGGTTGTTGACTGGCGGCTCTTCGGCTCTCCCTCTTCCTCTTGTCCTCCAAAATAGAAAAGTATGTCGGCTTATACCCCAGTAGTATCGGAACGTCTCTCTCTGGAATAGCACGAGGGCAGCAACGTTTGCAGCGACCGCCTGCTTCTTCAATCGGAGGGTCACTTTTGAAAGAGATGCAAAACAAACAACGGAGCTCAGTCGGCATAAGAAATATGGGTTCAAGAAAACAGAAATCAAACAAGACTCACCAGGCGATCCCTCCTCAGTTGGCAGGGGCTTGGAGCCGTCGGCCGGGTTATTGTACCCTCCGTACACGGCG
The DNA here is from genome assembly GCA_002855965.1 of Monotropa hypopitys. Lineage (NCBI taxonomy): Eukaryota > Viridiplantae > Streptophyta > Magnoliopsida > Ericales > Ericaceae > Monotropa > Monotropa hypopitys. The sequence goes on along the minus strand of NMUG010006328.1, from coordinate 11,559 downwards.
ACATAGAGATTGGCTTATTTCTCAGAATCTGGGAGGCAGCGTAACAGATCTCGGACACCAGCCTGAGCGCTCAGGAAATAGCGCTTAGACCGTCTTTTGTGTAAAAGGGTAAAAAGAGAGAAAAGGTAGGACACCATGAAGCTAAACCTCTAGATCCGGCCCAGCTCCCGGATACTTTCAACTATCCGGTATGAGTTGATCGACAGTTGGGATGGGGTCAGCCTGTACTCCTGGAGGAAGTCCCGGATGAATTCATCGACAGGAAGCCGAAGGTCCCCTCGGTAATGGACATAAGGGGGAAGGTCACGTGGTCGTCGGCAAAGGAAATCTCCTCACCCTCCTCGAGCAAATCAAATGTGACATTCGAGGGGATGGTATACTTGACTCTGAAGTCCATTGGGAGAAAGGCATCCCCTTTATCGTATTTTAGGTAGGGGCAGATGCGCGGGCCGGATGGTCTGGCAGCCTTCACAATCTCTTCCTCCTCGACCACCTCAGCTACACTGACTGGATGGACGACGGACAAAGGCACAGGGGACGGCATCCCATTCTCAGTGGCCGTGCTAGCTGGATGGAAAGATGATGAAGTAGAGCTGGAGCCGGATCCGGAATTTGAGTTTGAGCCAGCCTCTGCAGTAGAGCTCGATCGGGCAGCGCTAGAGTCCGTCATCTCTTGCTCAAGTCTTGTCAGACACAACCAAAATGGCAGTTATAGGGCGATAAATCCCAAAAAATGGTGCTTGCACCGACTCTATATGTCCTCTTCCAGTGGACACAATATCCACCGGCGAAAGGGCAACAGTCCCGCAGACAAGTAGTCAGACCATCAGACCTCCCATCGATCGGGCAGGAGGTCGTTCAAAGCGAATTAAAGATAAGGCATAATCTGAAGGGCTCAGACGATACCTGAAGATCTGAAGTTGTTGAAGACCGGATGCTTGAAGACTGAAGACCGGACACTTGAAGATTGGAGGCGAGTGGATGTCGGTGCATCAGAGAGTGAGGTGCAGAAGTGAAATGTTAGCCTCCCACCCCTCATATTTATAGGGGAAGGGGAAGACAGGGAGATAGCTACCGCGCACGATATGATAAGCGGTGGCAGCGATGTCCAATCAGTGACGAGCGTGGAACCCGAGGACACATCCATCAAACATCCCATCCGCACGCGCCGACACATCGGCCAATCAGGAAATGCCATGTATCCACTCATAAAATGGCAGTTACAAAGCAATTATGACTGACTACCGACGCGCCGTACAGAGGCGCGTACTAACAACACCCCAGACTTATCGATTCCACCTTTGGAAAATATTCCTCCAGCCACAGACAAACCAGGGGATGTCCGGTAAGTCATGGTCAATCCTTTCCAACAAATTGAAAAGAATTGAGGGGCTATTGTGGTAGCCGGACCTCACTCGGGTACGGGCTGGACCCCCACGACCAAATCAGTCTGCCAGTCCGGACCCTACCTCACATCTCACGGAGCAGTCTAGGGTCGACGGCCTCACGGACCTTCGGTAAATCTATCTCTGCGCCAAGGGACAGAACGGGTGGTTCATCGTGTGTCCTTCAACATCCAAGCAGACCCACCGGACGCCCGAAGGAGCCAGGACGACCTGCCATGCGGTGTCTTTCAACCTCTGGCATATCCAGCACAAACGTTAAGGAAGCCCAGCGTGTCCACTCCCCACTGGGAGAAGGCCACAACTTCCACCGACGGACGGTCTTATGTCAGAGGGGTCCACCATCGGCAGCGACAGGGAACTATGACCTTCAGCAACAGCGGCATTCTGGGGCTTGTCCGTACAACCGCTGATGTGGCCCGGGTCAGTCCGATGGCCCAACAACACGGTAGGGCATATGTCAGCACCGGGACCCCCCATGTGCATCACACGCTTGCATCTTTGGCACCAAGTCAAGTTGGGTTATAAATAACACATTGAGGTACTATTCACGGGATCTGATCCTGACTCTCTCCGACTGCTCTTTCAGTTTCCGATTGCCTCTCCTACAATTACTAACTTAGCCATCAGAGGCCCCTCTCGGTCACTGTCGACCGATGGGCACTGACCCTTGTTTTACAGGAGCCAAGCTGGTGAACCCCTCTTTTCTTATAGGTGACCCGCTCAGTTGTCCAAAGCACCCGTTCTCTACCGTCCGGATTAGCACAGAGAAAACCGAAGACCCCTATGGATACCGGTCACCACACTTCTCAAATGGAATGAAATGAAAGAGAATTGACTAAGAAATTCATAAGGCCTAAGAATCAATCATTAAACTCTGTGGATATGGTCAATGTAGAGGATATGGTCATTCCTAGTACTCATATTGACCCTACTAATGTGTAGGATATGAACATGACTGGTACTTGGTTGACATTGTCAATGTATAGGATATGGAAATTCCTGGTACTCGATTGGTAGCATCAATGTGGAGGATATAGAGATTCCTTGTGGTAGCATCAATGTGAAGGATATGGAGATTCCTAGTACTCGGTTGGTAGCATCAATATGTAGGACATGGAGATTCCTAATACTCATATTGACACCACCAATGTGTAGGATATGGAGACACTTGATACTCATGTTGACATATTACATCAAGACTGAATGATTGGTTTGAATCACTTAATTGAGTTCGAACTCGAAGGCTTGATTTCTCCCTTGTTTTGACGAGGTTGAGATGCGTGACCCTGTTCTTTTGACAAGTTGGAAATATGCGGTAAAACAACAACAATAATGAATGATCTTTGAATATCCCTTATCTCGTTAAGGTGAATGTATATGGCTCCCTTATTTTGACAAGGTTGAGAAAATTAGAAAACTTACCTCAATCATTCAAATATCCCAAAATTATTTGCGAATTTAATCTATAACAATGTCTAAGTTTGATAGAGGATCTTGGAATGAGTTGATAAGTGTAGTCTCGGTGGTGTGGTTCTTTGAATCTTTCTGGTAGGTTCTTATGGTTGTCTTACCCTAGTCGTTGAGGTTTGGACTTGTGTTTGGGTTGTAGTCCACGTTGGTTGGATCTTGGAGACAGTCTCACTGTGTTCTTTGGAGTTTTTAGGATTAGAGTCTGCATTTACTGTTGGCATAACACTTGTATCCATTGCACCTTGGGGATGCGTTTACATATCACTAGTCTTGTTTCCTTTTTCTGTCCTTGGTACATCTTCCATGTGGACACTTGGGCACACACCCATCATTTGCACACTTGTTAGTAGTTAGGGGTTTTTCTACTGAGTGTGTGGATAGCTCAGAGTCCCTTCCCCTTTTTCCCAGTCTTTTGTGTTGCAAGGATAGGAAGACTTGTCAATCGGAGTTCGTGGAGTAGCTACAAGATTTTTTCTTGGAGGTTGTCACTCCCTCGTGTACTTTCAGTTTTATTTATCTTCGTAGATGTTGTAGTTAGTTGTCGTATTTATTATTCTTCTGTTCCTTTCTACTCTTTGTACCATTGTACCATATTTGTGGATTAATTTTACTTGTTGGATGTCTTGTGGATTGACACCTTGGGTAATGAGCTTAATTCTATCTATATTAACCATTTTATATTGGTTTGGAAGTTGGTGAGTCTGTAGTTTTTGGTCCTGAAGAGACCCAGCAAACCACCGAGCAAGTCAAGTTGATTCGCCAAAGATTGTTTAGGGCATAGAATAGGCATAAAAGTATGTTGACCATCGTCGTCGTCCCTTATATTTCGAGTTGGGTGATCACGTTTTCCTCAAGGTTTTTCCTCAAAGAGGTATTTCTCGCTCTGAAAAAAGCGAAGCTTACTCCCCGATATATTTGCCCTTTTGATATTATAGAAAACATCAGAAAATTGGCCTATCAGTTGGCATTGCCGACCAATATTTCTGATGTCCATGATGTATTCCATATTTTGATGTTACGAAAGTATGAGTCGGATCCATCACATGTGATCAATTGGGATAATGTGAAGTTGGAAACCGATGTTTCTTATGAAGAATGACCTATCTGTATTCTTGATTCTCGGGAGCAAGTTTCGTAAGGCAAAACTATTCCCCCTATTGAAGGTTTTATGGTCTAATCATGGCATTAAAGAAGCCACTTGGGAATGCAAAGATGAAATGCGAACCAAATATCCGGATTTGTTTTGATCCTTGTTACATCTTCCTTCCCTTGTGTTGTATCTTATTGTACTCCCTTCTTAGTATTGTATTTTGTGTTTGCCTCTACCCTATGAAATTTCAAGGATGAAATTATTTTTAAGGGGTATGAGATGTAACAATTCAAATTTTATAAATAAATTTTCAGAATTTTATTTCATATTTATTGAATTTTGGTTGATTTGATATCCCATATTCATGCCCTCATTTATTCTAGAGTGTTCCTTGAGACTCTCATTCCAAATTCTGAAACCAAGTTTGGAAGTCAAGGATGGAACCTGCCCATTTTTTAGAAGTGCAGAGGTTCCCAGCCAACAAGCAAGAAGTTGATGCAAAGGTCCACAACCCTCTCTATCTTCTGGAAATTCCAAACCGCTATTTCCAAGGACACAAGCACTAACTATGAACATGACACCAAGCCAAACTACCCAAGTGGAATTTCAAAAACAAAAAATCATGTCAAACCGCATCAACCCAAACTCAACACCTCCATACTCCCAACGTACCAACACATAGACATGACTCATCCCATGAATTTCTTCACTCATGAAAATCATTCGTTTAAATAACAAATCATTTAAAATTATTCCAAAACCTTCTTTTTAAATGATCTGAATTTCTGGGATGTTACAATAGTTACAAAATAATGAGCATCAGAATTTGTTGGGTGTTTTTGTGGACCCCAAATATCACAATGGATCAATTGAAATGGTAAAGTAGAAGAAATTAAACTAAACGGAAATGACAATCTAGTCCGCTTGGCCAAATGACAAACATTATAAAAATTGTCAAAAGGGGTATAAATAGACTTATTAGACTTTGAAATAGGACGTAGACAGACAGGAAATGGATGACCAAGACGATGGTGCCAGGTAGCATAGTGATTGGAAGCATGTCAAATAGTTGGTGAGGTGTGAACAAGTAACATATAATAAAGGCTGCCACTTTACTTATCCTGACCAATCATTTTTCCCGTAGCCAAGTCCTTCAAAGCATAAATATTTGAGAACAAAATTACACAACAATTGAAGGATTTAGTAATTTTACTGGTGGACAAAAGATTTAATCGAAAAGAAGGCACATGATGAACATCTTTGAAAACAATATCTTTGTTAAATAGGAGTGTACCAGTAGAGTTGACAGGTACGATAGAACTAGTGGGTAATTTAACAAAGGGTGCACAAGGCGAATGGGAATGAACAAATAAAGAAGAATCAAAAGCAATTTGGTCTGTGGCACCACTACCTAAAACCCAGCAATTTGATTAATCAAAATTAATAAAAGGATGCTCAAACAAACCTGCAACATTTGCATAAATTTATTATTAACTTTCGATAAGTGTGACACATTTGTCATGGCTCTGATGCCATGTACAATTTATAAAAAATAAATATAGAGAGAATAATATAAAAAATATTATATTGTTTTGTATATTGATTTACAATTTAGAACTGATCACATATTTATACATGATAGGGATGAAGAATAAGAAATATCACAATTAGAAAATACAATAAATGAAAATAATAAATCCTAACTATATAATTCTAATTTAGGAATTAAAAATGGTAAGCACTAGAGATGACATTCTCGTCTGAATTGATAGTTATCTAAACTGAACCAATAATTTTTAACCGAATCGAAACTGTATTTCTATCTGTGGATATGTATATGGTTATATAAAATTATCTGTTTTTAGTTCGGTTCAGTTACGATTATTCAGTAAACTGAACTGTTAACCGAATCGTTAACCAATTCGAACAATAACCGAACCGAACCGAACTTTTCCTTATTCCCACATTGCTTACCTAAGAAAACTTCTCAAACCTCAAACACTATAAATAAGCTCATTCCTTCTCTACTCCTAGTATAATCAAATTTGAGTCTTTGAGAGTTCAAGCCGATTTTTTTTTTGAGCAGCGAGTTAAGTATGCCAGATTTGATTTTGAGAAAATACAAATTTGTGGATATCCGTTTGGTTTTGGATAAATGGCGTATACAAATAAAGATACAAAATTTTGTATTCGTTCGGATATCAGTTCGGTTACGGATACAGATATTCGTTCGGTTTTCAAATACGGATATTCTAATAGCTGAGCCGATCTGAATCGTAGACATCCCAGGTAAGCACTATTAATAAAAAAATTGTTTTCTATTAAAGAAAAAATATTTTTGTTTAAGAAAGATAAGCATTGCCAATTGCAAAACTAAAAAGTGGAGATTCAAAGGTTTATAGTGCCTTCATTTTAATCGCTTCCGAAAACTCACATTTTAGAGAGAGAGAAAATGCTACGAAATCAGATTGTTACACATTAATAAGAGAACTGCGAGATCTCTAAGTAGTTCAAATGATAGTCTCACTAAGTACAGACAACCTTGAGGGTGTCTCAAGAAAATTGTGCAATGAAAATTGATTGGTATAAAACTGACCACCAGATCTATTATGCTTGCCTTGTCTTTGTATGCATACACAAGTCTGCTGTACAGCTGCTCATACTCTCTTTTCTGTGACACCAAATTCCCTCTTTCAAAATCTAAGTATACATTACTGGCAATTGGGGTCATGAAAATGAGAAGACATAAAATAAAGGTCATAAGCATCTTTTGCTTTATTCAGTTTACCAGACCATTCCCATGATTACAGTACGGCGAATCCATTAGTTTTAAAAAAAATGGCCAAGAACGACAAGCTCCATAACTAAGAAAAGTCAAGTCTGCAATTATGCAGGGTGTGACATCATCAGTCGTTAGAAGAAGAAGTGAAATGTAATGTAAAATCTTGCAACGCATGCGAAAAGGGTTTTTGTATCTTTTCATCAGTTAGGAAAAAAGGGATTCTTTCTTACAAGGTTCCCATCCTTCTCTTTATTTGCTAACCAACAAAGTTGTTGTCAATGGTGGTCGACAGAGACTCCTGTTCTTGTGGGTGTGTTTGCTTTTTTAAAAAAATTAGTTCAAATTTAGAATAGAGGCCTTGGATAGATGATTTTCCCTTCTCCTGTGACATTGATTTGTGAAAAAGAAAATGCTAGGAACACAGACACCAACCACAGAACCAGCCACACCAGCTACAGATGGCTACGTGGATGGTTCTGATTGGTCATAGAAAAAACAGTGACCAATTAGAACCAGCCACGTAGTCATCTGTGGCTGGTTCTGTGGCCGGTTCTGTGTCTGTAGCAGAACTCTTGTGAAAATTGTTGATGGAAAAGACTGACCGCAAATCAATTTCTTTTGTGGGACTATCTCTAGTATATACAAATTCATGTAGACCATTAATATGGTTTCATTGTATGAATAATTTTAATTTTAGTTATTAATACTAGCGATAGCCCATGCCGATGGCACAGAGACGGAATAGAAAGCGCAATACAATACCGTTTTGTGTACCATGAAACTTAGTGTGTTAATAATGTCTTCAGCATTGTTTCTTGCATTCGATACTTATTATGAGTGACAGGCACTCGATCCGGGTTTTCGATATATCCTGTGTCGATGGCACGGGGCGACAGAACAAAAAGCGCAACATAATACCGAAGGATACGATAAAATTTCGGATGTTAGTAGTGTATTCGGCACTGACTCATGACTTCGGCACTTTCGAGAGAATATGCATGTGCTTTTGGGAGAATGGAAAATTTCGGGGGATGGATTGTTTTGGAGTGTATTAATGTGTAGTGTATTGATGTATGATGTGGCTATAGAGATATGACTGAGACAGAATTGTATTACTGAGACAAATTGAAATATGGCTGTGACAACATTGTATTTTGTATAATAGACAATTCACATATAATTAATGATTTTATATGATTTTATATCTTTAAGCCTTTTTTATTTGATTGATCAATTGATAAAGTAATTTTTAAGATCTCCATCTTGATGGAAAGTAGAAATTATAATTTGATTTGGAAACTCATCCTCTAAAGTTTTAAAAAACACATGTTTGGGTTGAGCTCCTCTACATTTCAAAAAGAATTGTAGGGATATACAATACACATCCAAGGGTCTACATTAATGCAAAAAATACAATAAAATGAAAATAAAAAAACAGTTTTAATCTTGACTCTTGGATGTGTATTGTATATCCCTACAATTCTTTTTGAATTGTAGAGGAGCTCATCTCCATTTATATGTGGTGGGGATAGGTTGGGAAGTGTGATTGGGTAATAGCAATTTTCCTTGTAAAATTCGTTTATAAGTATGTGTAATATCTTTATTTTTATTATATTAATGTAGACCAGTATTATCTATATTTATATGTGTACTATGACAAGAAACGATAACAACAAGAATAGAGTATCGATTCTAATACAAAGTTCTAAATTATTTAATATAAAAGTCAAGTTTTTAAGTGCATTGTTATTGATTGTGAAACCTCTATAATTTCTCTTCAAAACTATTTTCTTTCGCCCTCACATTACACATTCGATGAAATACACCAGAAAACATTTGAATACTCAACCTCTCAACACAACCTGTCTATTAAATATTTTGGACATCCACAAACACAAACTTATTTTTGCATAGAAATATTTTGGTCATCATCCATTTGGAAGAATAATATTTTCCTCGGTGTGGTTTAATGGTGTGTGATTTATGAATTCTCTTCGGTGGGGCTAATGTCCGTTTGATTTTCCATTACACCAAAAAATGATCATTTCCAAAATAGCATAATCCAACTACATATTTTTAAGTTTCGTTTTTTGATAATTTTATTTTATACAATTTTTGTGATGACAATTTAATTTTAATAATAGACAAAATTGTGTAACGAGATTTTAATTCACTCTCAGTTGTGCTAGTGACATAATAAAGTTTAGAATTCAAGGTACTGTTAATATTCCCTTCAAAAATTGTTTCAAGTTAAAGAAAAAAAATAAATTTGGAATTCAGTATTGCTACAGTCCCAAAAATGAAAATTCAGAAACTCGACGTAATTCAATCAACGGCCATGATTCGCCTGAATGTGAGCCCACACAGACGAAATATTGGAAAGCTTAGGGATTACAAAGTGGACTTTTTGGGTTCCATTTCTAGGACCGTAGCATTTCCGTTTGGAAATGGCTTAAGGGCGCTCACTATATTATGTTATGAAGATGTTGAATTATTATAGGTTTGTGTTATAATCAACACAGATACTGTGTTAGGGTAAATCAGGATTAGCCACGTGACAGTGTAGATCCGTGTTTGTGGCATAGTTATTCATTGCGGTAAGAGTACAAGGTACGTGTTGTACTCAGTGTAATGTATGTCTGTGTCTGGAATTGCAGATAAGGTCAGTCCGGTGGATTGACATCTAAACAGTGCAGCACACAGGCATCTCGGATGCGCAATCCAGATCCCCTTGATATTGCTGACAGTACGTCCAATAAGGAATTCATGTTGAGGATGAGGTTTAGCCATGTGTGGCTAAACATCTTGGCAGCACATGAGCTCTATTTAGGAACATGCATATTGGATCAAGAAGTTAGTCAATACACGTTTCAACTGTTATTAGGTTGGGTAAGTATAGCAGAAGTACAAGAAGAAGTAAAATGGTGAGAGATGATCAGTCAGATGGACTAAACATACGGGAAGACGAGAAGTCTCCTATCTGGATTCATCCCCCTTCTTGATGAGAAGTTAGGAAGTTGGAAGTGCGTATTAATGAAGGAGAGAGAGACATACAAAAGGAAGAAGATCAAACCCCTGAATAGGACCGACACATTCTCTGGTAACCAAACTCTAGCAAATTTCTCTCTGTGTGTTCTTTCTCTTTCGATACAGGATTAAGTTATTCTTCCACGACTAACTTAATCATCGGACGGTCTTCCAAGCCACACAGACAGGGGGTCTTCTAACCTTTGTCTGTGGTTGCAGAGACATACGGAGGAGGGAAATAAGAGGAACAATAAGAAGAATAGAAAGAATCTGGTAACAAGCAAAGTAAAAAAAACCAGTATTCAAGAGAGGTAATTTTTATCCATGCACAATTGGCACCGTCTATGGAAAATCCGCACACCATGTTTGAAGAAGAAAGCAACGTGCAATTTTGAAGTAAGTTTGAAGAAGATGGTAACCAGGAGAGATAACAAAGCGCAAGGATAACTCAGAACTGTTGGAGATGGAAAAAGGGCTATGAATAATCACCCTGAGTCACCACTAGCACCCAAGAAGTCCAAGGGTCATTCCCGTTTTCAGAGGTTTGTGCAAGGAGGTCTAAGTCAACATGCTGAGAAAGGAAAAGAAGTCGAAGCGTCATATGCTAGAAACCTAGAAGATGAAAAGTATTTGGATATGGATGCTGAGTATTCAGATGAAGAAGACAACATGACGTGTTCCCTGGGTTCCCATTCCCGATCCAGACATCGGTCTGTTAGGGATGAGGATCTAGTGGAACTTGTGAAGACACAGGCAGACACAATCAGGCATTTGGAAAGGGAGATGGACTGCATAGTTCAGCAACAGAACCCCATACCGGAAGACCAGGCACCATCGGTGATTGGTTTGTCAGAAAGCCAAGGAAGACGAACAGACAATACCCACCCAAGTGCTGTTGGGGGACAGGGAATGGCACCTAATGCCTTAGGAAGGGTACACGATGTGAACAGGGGAGGAAGGGCTCCACCCTCCCTTTAGAGATGGAGGCGGGTAGTTAGGGATCCCCAACAACCTAGTGAGCACCACAGCAGAACCAGAACTCAAGTCAATGAGGCACGCCCAGACAGATCGGTAAGCTCTGTGAGAGATCTCAGGGACCATCTTCGTATCATGGCTGTTGTACCAGTTCCACAAAATTCAGGTGGGGACAACAATGCAGCCCCAATAGACATCAACAATTTGTGAAGGTGGATTAACGAGCATCTCAAGGGTAGGGAAACTGCCCAAGAGACTGCTAAGCGTGCAGTCCAGTAGATCACCACATCTCCTTTGTCTAAGGAGATCAGTTCATATAGGATCCCAAGGGGTTTTACCCTTCTAAATTTCTCAAAGTATGATGGGAAGGTTGACCCCATTGTACATCTCGAAGACTACAAGCAGACTATCATCCTCTATGAGGGTGATGAGTTGTTATATTGTAGAATATTTGCGTCAAGCCTTGGACGCTCAGCACTCACATGGTACCACAAGCTTCTGGCACAGTCGATCACTAGTTGGGAGAAACTAGCTGAGACATTTGCTGGACATTTCATGACCAGTTGAGCTGCTCCCAAGCACTTTGATTCTCTGACATTATTGAGAAAACGAGCTAATAGGAATCTTAAGGAGTATGCCAGAAGGTATGTTGAAATGTATAATGACGTTGAGGATTGCACCGAGAAATAAGTTGGGTCCATGTTTAGGTTGGGTCTTTCCTTTCGTGAGAAACTAAGAGAAACCCTGACCTTGAACCCGATGAAAACTTTTCTGGAGCTCATGGAGAGGGTGGAGCAGCACGCCAAGCT
>NMUG010006327.1:0-12645 GCA_002855965.1 Monotropa hypopitys | reverse complement strand
TGAAGATCCCTCGCCAGATGATGATGGCCAAGGCTGGCCGCAAAATCGCAGCAGCCTGCGGGATACTATCTGTCCAGCCTATCCAGGCGAAAAGCTACACAATTGGACGTCCTCCCCAATGAAAAAAGCCCGTGTGTTTTGGTAAACCATGACATGATCGGCCCATGTCTTTTGTATTTTCATTTGTGCTAAATAAAGTTTGTGTGTTTTCCTTGTTTGAATTACATTTTCTTCTATCTCGCTGTGTTTATAAATGAAAAGCGTTGTACATTATGTGTATTTATTTGTCTCTGTCAAAATAATCAAGGCCAAAATTACTGACTAAAAGAAAATCATCACTATTTTCTAGGGATCCTAAAATTTGCCCCTTTAACTCAAATGATCAAACAATCTTAGCACTGGACGAGTATGACTTCGATACTGAATTAGATTTTGATTTGATGGGGATAGAGGTCGACGACAATGCTAACAAAGAAGTCCCAGATGAGATCCAAGAATTGGTAGAAAATTTTGAAAACAGGCAAACTCTTAATGTCGAGGAAACAGAAACCATTAATTTAGGGACTGTAGAGACACCTAAGGAAATCAAAATCGGAATCCATTTAGATAAGTACCAAAAGGCTGAGTTTATAGAGCTGCTTCGAACATACCAAGACATCTTCGCCTGGTCATATGAGGATATGCCAGGGCTCAATACCTCAATTGTAGAACATCGGCTCCCCATAGACCCATCCATGAGGCCCATCAAGCAAAAGTTGCAAAGACTCTGACCAGAATGAAGTCTAAAAATCAAGGAAGAAGTGATAAAGCAGTTTAATGCCGGCTTCTTGAGGGTGGTAGAATATCCACAATGGCTTGCCAACATAGTTCCCGTGCCGAAGAAAGACAGAAAAGTTCGAATGTGCATTGACTACCGAGATTTGAACAAAGTTAGTCTAAAAGACAACTTCCCTTTGCCTCATATTTACATCCTCGTGGACAATACAACAAGTCACAAGATATTTTCTTTCATGGATGTCTTTTCAGGGTACAACCAAATTCGAATAGCTCCAAAAGACCAAGACAAAACTGCCTTTCTTACCCCATAGGTGTCTTCTGCTATCAGGTCATGCCATTTAGTTTGAAAAATGCAGGCGCAACTTACCAGAAGGCAATGGTCATGTTGTCTCATGACATGATTCATAAAGAGCTGGAGGTTTACGTAGACGACATGATCATCAAGTCTCGGCGAAAGGAGGAGCATCTGCTAAACCTTCGACGAATATTCGAATGTCTTCGCAAGTATCAGTTAAAGCTAAACCCGGCTAAATGCCAATTTGGTGTAACATCTGGGTAACTGTTGGGATTTATGGTCAGTCAGAAGGGTATCGAGATAGACCCGGCCAAAATCCAAGCCATCCTTAAAATGCCCGTACCATCTGGTATAACAGAAGTCCATTCTTTTTTAGAAAAGCTAAATTTCATCAGTCGCTTTATAGCACAAATAACACAAGTTTGTGATCCTATATATCGAGTGCTACGAAAAAATGCACCTCAAGACTGGACTGTGAGTGTCAGACTACTTTCGAAAAGATCCAACAATATCTGCTTCAACCACCCATTTTAGTCTCACCACAGCCCAATAAACCTTTGTTTATGTATTTAACCGTGCTAGATCATTCTATGGGGTGCATGCTGGGGCAATACTCAGAGGACGGCCAAAAGGAGCAAGCCATCTATTATATGAGCAAGAAGTTTCTCGCATACGAGAACAACTATTCAGTGCTAGAGAAAACTTATTGCGCGTTGGCTTGGGCAGCCCATCGGCTTCGTAATTATATGATTCATCACACTACCTACCTGTTATCTCGGATGGACCCATTAAAATATCTCTTCGAGAAACCCCCACTTTCAAGTCGAATCGCGAGATGGCATATGATCTTGTCAGAATTCGACATCGTCTTCGCTATCCAGAAGTCAGAAAAGGGAAGAGTCATAGCAGAATACCTAGCCGCAAATCCCCTCGAAGATGAGAAACTAATGGAGCCTCTTTTCCCTGACGAGGCAATCTTCTGTTCAGATAAAGATGTCCAAATTCCCGAATGGAAGCTCTTCTTCGACGGAGCATACAATCAGAAGGGCGCTGGAATATGGGCGGTCCTAATCTCTAAGCAGGGAACTCATTTGCCCGCCGCGACAAAGCTCCTATTTAAAGATGAATCTGTGATTACCAACAATATGGCAGAGTATGAAGCCTGCATCATGGGCTTACAAATGACTTAGAATTATGAAATTTTCAATTTGTAGGTATATAGTAATTCAAATCCAATCATTCAGTAAAGCAACGAAACTTTTCGAACTAGAGATCCAAAGCTGATTCCCTATCATCAGAAAGTCAAAGAGCTCCGAACCGAGTTCAAACAAATTGAGTTCATCCACATTTCGAGGGCTGAAAATTCATTTGCAGATTCTCTGGCAACTCTTGCAGCAGCCATACACTTTTCTGACGAAGAAAAAATCTCCGCCATACAAATCCAGCTTATAGATTCCCCTGCCCATTGCGCTCTAATCGCCAATGAAAGAGATGGCCAATCGTGGTATTATAATATCAAAGCTTTCATGCTAACCGGGACATTTCCCGAAGGCGCTACAACCAATGATCAAAAGACTTTCAGAAGATTGGCCGCCCAATTCTTCTTATGTGGCGAAGTGCTCTTCAAAAGATTAATACATGGTCGTTTGCACTGTGTAGATGCTTCACAAACATTGTTCCCCACACCATGGGCTATTCATCCATGATGTTATTGAAGCCTCTCATTAAGAACCCTCACATATGGTTCTGTCTTCTCCATGTTCTTGAGGTTGAGATTTCTATCCCTTGTATTATTCATCTTAGTATTCTTCCTTACCCTTAAGTTTTTCTAAATGGCGAGGACGTTTTGATTATTTGTGTTGAGGTTTTTGTGGACCCTTCAATTTCTTGAGGGATTATGTTCTTTTGTACATCGTTAGACTCCATATGGCTTCAATTTCATGACCCCCAAACTAATTTGAATAAGCCCCAATTTTGATAAAAACCCAGGTTTGAGTCTTCATGAAATTGATAAATTTGTTTGAGAATAATGACTATGGATTTTGAAAATGTAGCCTAATGACCCTTTTAACACTTGAAATTCGACGTTTGGAAACTAATTTGGAAATTATGTTTTTTAGTCAAATTGAAAGGTTAGGAAGAATGTTGCCCTAATCTAGATGAGTTGAAAGATAGAATAATAGAATTAATTGGCTTATGCCTAAGAGATTATTTAGGATGGCTATATAGATATGGGAAATTTGTTCCCCAATAATTTCGTTCTGTGATTGGTGGAAGTTGTACTCACGACATTGCGCAATGGGAGCTTGACTGGGCCCTCCCGATGGGTCGAGAAAGTAATAGGAAATTGTACGGGCAGTCTAGTCGATGGGCTTCTACTGTGAAAGTAGCTGAAACCTAATAACTCTTTATTGATATAAGATATTGTTTATATCGGTTTCTTGAATTTTCCAAGGTTGACATTGGACTCTACTGACTTCGTCAATGTGAACTTGATAGAATTTGATAAACTTAACTCCTTTGATCTCGTCAAAATTGAGCATTTTGGAAAGGTTTGGAATTCATTATTTTAACTCCTTTGATTTTGTCAAAGTTGATCATTTTTAAAAGGTCTACAACTTGTTAACTTATCTCCTTTGATTTCGTCAAAGTTGAGCATTTTGGAAAATATCACAAGTTGGACTTGAGTAAGAAAAGGAATGGTCTTGAGTCGAAATCATTTTTGGAAATGAAAAGAGATACTCGTGCATGCATATTTCACCTTCCTTGTACTAGCACAAATGCATCCCAATTTTAAAGACATTTGAATGTGAATTTATCTGCTAGGCTTTTGCATAACCCTCTATTTTAGGTACCAGATCCTTATCTTGTATTGGAGCTGCACATTTCAGATTTCTCTTGCCTGGCAATGGAGTATGGCACCATGGTAGTTGATAGGTCTTTTCTTCCTATCATTTGTTGTATATTTTTGCCCTATTTCCGGTTCTTATTTGTAAAAGACTTTGTAAATCAAATTCATGCTAGTGAATGTGAATGTGTGAGACCCCGTCCCCGAAATAATAAAATTTCTTTAATTAATTAATCCTTAGAAACATTTTCAGTCCATATTTAAATGTTTAAGCCTTTTGGCCTAAGTGTTGTAGCATTAGAATCCATAAGAGGTGAGTTAAAAGCCCAAGGAAGAGCCCAAGCAAAGGATGTCCGAACAGCCCAAGCCAGACCACCCCGGGTCGGCCCAGCCGACAGCCCAACCCGACAGCCCACTTTGGACCCGTGCCAGCTGCGCGGCGGCAGCTGCGCCGAGCAGCAGCGTCCAGTCCCATCCGGACTGAGCCTGACACGGATGGGACAAGTCAGCCGCAGGTTGCAGACTGACCTGTAGGTGCCAGAGCCTGACCTTGATGGGACGTTTCCCTGACCCGTTCGGCAGATTTAAGGTGATGTCCAATCCGCATTTAATGCCCTCACCTACCACCCACGACTCCTCCCAACCCCTATAAATACCACTCCCTTTGGAGCATTCAAGTCCCACACCAACATCCTTCCTGAGCACTCATTCTAGAGAGAGAAAGAAAACCTCTGTTGCCGACGTCCTACTATTCGGCCAGGCTCAACACTTGGAATATTTTCCAAGAGCAGTGAACCTACCAAACCACACAACCATTGTCCGGACCAGCTTTCCACCAGAGCGCTCTGTTCGGCAGAAGTCTGCCCGAATAGCTAGTGACCTCAGGTAAATCCTTAGTCCTCCGGTCTCGTTCTATGTTTTCTTATGTTCGGCAAGTCCATTCAATGACTTGGTCGCACTACAGTTTGCTCGGCAGCCATCCCTTGGCTTAGACCGAAGCAATCCAGACCCTGAAAGCTACTGTTCGACAGCTCGGCCTTCGGCCAAGTTAGCTCAGACAAAACCTATAGACCTCCGGCTAAGCTTGCTTCAGCTCGGCAGGAATACCAAACCATCTCTTAAGCATTGCTGACCTTTCCCACGCTGTTTGCCGACCTCCCATCTGCCGGAGCATCTCTGCTCGGCAAGAGAACTGTCCGCCTTTGACTCTTTGAGCTCAGATAATCAGCCAATAGCTCGGACATTTAGCCCAAAGCCTTGCTCGACTCATTGTTATCCATTTCGACCAACCGGAGCACCCAACACAGCTCTTCCCGAGCTGCCAGTGTTCGGCAGTAAGGTTGTGCTTTCTGCTCAGCAGAGCGTTGATATGAGACTCGGCCATTTAGGTCGGCCAAGCCTCAGCTTGGTCGGCAAATATTCCAGAAGCCATTATTTTGACCTTGCAAACCTTTTCGACCAGTCATTTGCCCGAACGCTCAAATCCCCGCATATCCTTAGACCGACAGCTCTTCTGACTGTTCGGCACTTTCTGCTCGGCCAGCTATTAGCTCGGCAGAAGTCCTTTAGCTTCCCATCTGCTCGGCCCAAAGTCTGCCAGCTCGGCAAAACCCTGCTCGGCCAAACCCTAGTCCAGAGCCCTCTGCTCGGAAATCGGACCCTTCGGTCCAGAACCCCCGTTAGCCAGCCGGCCACTGTCCTTCGGACAGAAGGCCTTCGGTCCCTTGTGTCACCAAAAGCTCGGCCAGTCGGTCAGATCAATCTGACCTCCCTTTAAACCAACAGCTCAGTTCGGCAGTACCCCCTTTGTGACCCCTTTTTGTTCGGCATAAGTCTTAGCAGTTCGACAGAGCTTATAATTATATTACTTATGTTTTATTGGAAGATTTGCAGTGTTAATTCCAAAGGAAACCAACCCAAGATAAAAGGTGAATTTTGTACATGTCCTTTCTACTCGTATTTTGTTTACTCGTTCTCTCATTTGATAAAGTATGTCTTTTGGCCATTAAGCCGGGAAAATCTATTATGTTAACTTCTTGCAAAAGTAATCAGGAGAACTTGTAATAAACCCTTTTATACATGGACAAGCATAATGTGGATACTGTTTTATGTGATTCTCGGCACGGACATGCCATGGCCACGGAATACGGTCAAAAAAGGATAAGAGCCCGAATGCTGGGGGCAGGGTCAGATACCATGCATACAGGGACAGGCTATAAGGTTGGGACCAAACCAGATGGTCATTGGATGATATCATACCACTTTGTAAATTGTGGGGTAGCTCCCCTTGTTTTCTGGTACCGTGGAGGCTGTAATTGATTATTTGATTGAGACTGGTTGACAGTCATACAACTCGGGTGGTTTACCCAATGCAATCACTATGCACTTGTTGCAGGTTCATGAATGAAAGATGCCGAAAATCTGAAATGACCGGAATGGGTCAATAATACTACCTTTGAGGCTATTGAGCCAAGTATGCTATGTTACCTGAGATGATTTTACTTGCAGGAAATAATCTTGGTTGTCCATGAAACTTGTGAGCCGGACATGTATTAAATTCACCCTAGCTTTATAGCTTATGCGTTTTTCTAAAACTCTTTTCAGGTTTTAAAGATCAGGAGTAGGAGCTCTCGAAGTTGTTTTATTCGCCTTTGTTTTGGCTATCTCTATGTATCAGCCCATGGGGCTTGTATTGTATCTTTTGAACTATTAATGAAGTGATGTGGGTTTTTATTTGCTAGCTATGCACTCTCTGGGTTAATTCATGCTTTTCTGCTATTATTCAGTCTAAAATTATTCGTCGGATCCCTAAACTCTATTAAAAGAGTCTTTAGCGAGCTTGCTCGTTGACCGGTCATGACTCATGTGATTGGGTCATGACAGAATGTGTCCATTGTATTTCTTTCATTCTGAATGTATTTATGGGAAATAATTATAGATGGCAGTTATTTATCATTTCTCTTATGATTCTATACTCTTTTTAAAAAATGGTTTGAAAATCTGGGCCGTTACATCTTTGGACTTTGAATCAGATGAAAATCAAAGATTCCCCATAAATGTCACAATTATGGGCGAGATTTTCTAGAAATACCCAAAGGGAGTCAAAGTTGTCAATCCAGAAGTTGCTTCTTGAACTCTTGGTTATGCTATGCTCACAAACAGGGTCAGAAGACCCTCCATCTCTGCGACATGGAGGGCACTGTAATGATAAAGTTAGTGATTTTCTCATAATAAAAAACTTCTCAAAGAAATAAAAACTCAAAATCTGACTACTGGAGAATGTGTACATTTTTTCTGATCACATTCCCTTTTTATAGCTGTTCTCTTGTCTTTTTTCGAGCTCAAGAGATCACCTTCTAATTAAGAATTGAAAAGGATAGGGCCTGACTATATTATTCATTACCCGTTGTTTTTGGTAGGTCCCCCAAGGTATGTTCATTTTTTACTACTTGGCACATCTTTCTAGGATTCCACTATTTTTTATTAACTTCATCTTGTCGTTATATTCATTTCTCTTTCCGTTAACTCCATTCTGTCGTTACATTCATTTCACTGTCTTTAATAAACATTTCTTTAGAATGATTGAAATTTCTCATTCCAATCATTTAATCAAATTAGGACTTCTTGTCCAAATTGATTGTTCAAGTGGATCATTCATAATTTGACAACTACCTTTCCAAGTGGTGTGACCCGTATATCATTTTTGGCATACATGCCGCACACAATGCACTATTGCTGCATACATGCCGCATTTGCCACACACATTGTTACATATCTGTATCATAAACACTATTCATCTCATGTTTGAGAATCAATACTGTTGGTCCAGAAAATAGAGGGTGTCAATGATCCAAGTATGCACAAAATGTGCAATCAAGAGAGGGGGGTCAAAACTATGCCCAAATAAAAATTCTTTCCAAGATAAACAACTTGGACTAAATGGAGGATCAAAATATATTTGAATCTAGGTCAAGGAACCAATGCCAAAACCCTTCCGTTACACCTAAGTTGTTACAATACGGCAATGGTTGAGGTTTTCGGGATTGTTTTGATTCCAAGAGTGTTAATTCAAAAATACGTTTGATATGATGAAAGTGCAAGCACAAACTAAGGTAAACCAAGCAAACACAAGACAACCAAAAACAATCACAAGGAAATAAGTGCAAGGCATCATGTTTATAAAAAAAATTCTTTTAACATTGATACACCAATGCATGATTAATCAAGACATATTATGAAAATCATCCAAAAATGCAAATATCAAAATCAAACAAGTATTAACAAGTTATAGCAAAAAAATCATAACTACTAAACAAACAAGATAGTTCATCTTTTACGAACCCAAACAATTTTGGACATGTCAATATGTAAACAAGCATGAACTATTCTATCTTTTCTAACCCATATTTGTTTTACATTTTTTGCATGGGTATGATGAGATTTTTTAATAGGACAAACATGCAAAATATGTCCAGCGATATTGTAATAATTGCATGTTATCCTAGGTTTTTCAAGAGGAATATAACATTTACGCTTTTCTATTTCTTTCTTTAATTTTTCTTCATTTTCTTCAAACAATGTAATTTACTCATCATAAACATTTTTTACTTCTTCCAACTTACTTTCCAAAAATTCTTTTTCCTTAATGATTTCATCAAACTCAAGTGAAAGTTGTCATGCCCCGGATTTTCAAACATTTTTTGAAATAAGATTTATAAAGAAAATAACTAAGTACCAACATATATTCCAACCACGCAAGTATGAAAATCTAGGCATGAATGATAAAATAAAGGTGCGTACAAACCATAAATTAAGGAGAGAAAGATAAGTACAAGTTTATAGTTTTACAAACCTCCTACTCTATTACAAGCTCAAAGAGCCTAAATAAATAAAAAGGGGAAAAGGAGCTTCTTCCAAACGTCTTCCAAAAACAAGCTATGCATCACATCCTCCAAGAGAGGGATCAATACCTGTGAAGAAAAAAAGAAGTGCGTATCACACCAAAGTAGGAAATATCTATCACCTAGCATATCCAAGACTACGCGACACATGACCATTGTGACTAATGCATCAATCACGCATTAACTATGCCCAATTGCATGAATACCAACTTAATTTAAACATATGACCTTCAATTGACCAAAAGCCCCAATTCTAGAAATTAGAGATAATGCAAATTTTAGAGTTTTCAACACAAGACTCCAGACATGAAATTGAACCTAGAGGTAGTTAGATACACCCCTAGAGACCCCAAACCCACCATTAATTTCATGATTCCACTCTCTAATGCATACCAATTTTATTAACTCATGAGAAATACGAAATTGACCAAACTACAACCATTCAATAGGGAGAGGGAGGAAGGCACAATCAAGAACAATGCTAGAGATAAACATATCGTACCTCAATGGAGCTTCAACCAAACCTTGAATCCGAACTTGAAGACGTGTCTTCGAAACCTAGGTCACCTGAGAGCTCTTGATGCGAGGAACGACGTTAATTCTTGCAATTTCTTCAATGGAGACTTGGAACCCCTTTGATTTTTAGAGGGGAGGGAGAGGTTTGAGAATGGAGGTAGAGAGAGTGTGAGAGAGGTTAGGTTTGAGAAATGAAGGAGGAGATGCCCAAGTTCGAACTTGGGTATTGCTTATATACTTCCCTCAAGCAAAATACCAAAATTACCCTTCATTAAAACTGTCCACACAAAATTTACACTTGGCCACCGGTCGACAACAGCATACTCGACTCGTTGAGGCTATATAATCGACTCTACTGAAAAATCACAACCGGTCGACAACGGTAAGGGGGACCAATCGCGATCAAGCACAAGAACTCACTGTAAAACCACGACCGGTCGACAATGACAACGTAGACCAGTCGACGCTGGATTGCAAAGTTTCCAAACATGACCTACGAGAGTGTTTCGGTCATAAACTCTTCATCCGATCTCCGATTGACTCGATTCAAGATACGTTGGATTAGTAATAGAATTCTATACCATATTCTAGGCTCAACTACCTCAAAAATTTTCTATTAGATTTGGATATTTAAAATCAAACAAGATCGACACGTCGATTTAAATTACGAATAAAATTCCAGAAATATAACTTTAAATTACGAGTCGGACAAAAGTTCTTTGGAAAAAGATTTTAGCTCTTTGTACTTGCAAGTGAGCTTTTCAAAATCATTCAACAATAAATCAAAGTTTTCTTAAAACTCATCACAAGACAAATTTTCGTTTAAAATACTATTGGCCATAAGACATAAAATTTTTTACATATTTTTCGTAATCACTTGAATTGGAGGAGCCTTCCATCAAGGCTTTGGTCATGGCCACTTTTAAAGCTCTTGTAAGATGCCTTCTTGTCTAGAGGGCATGTCGATTTGAGGTGTCCCAGTTTTTTGCAATCATAGCAAATCACCGGTGAACTTTTGGCCTTTTTCTTCTTTTTCTTGTTGAGATATTTCTTGAACTTTTTTGTAATCACGGTAACCTCTTCATCATCGGAGGAAGAAAAATAAGAAGAGCTATCATCCTCTTTCCTAGTTTATAAGCATTCATGAGGATCACCACATGAATCGTTGAGTTGCAAATGTATCTCCTCCGTAAGTAGCTTGCCCATAAGGATGTCAAGTGAGCAAGGTGAGAAATTGGTGTTTGGAGGATGATGGATGTCTTTGTTTCCCATCTATTGGACATAGACCTAAGAATCTTTCCACACATTTCTACACAAATATAAGTCTTGCCAAGAGATTTCAATGCATTCACAATATCATTAAATCTAGAGAATAAATCCGAAATAGATTCACACACATGTATTGAAAACAATTCATACTCATATACTGAAATATCTATTTTGGCATCTTTGACTTGTGGGGTTCCCTCATGGGTCACCACAAGTCTATCCCAAATCTCATTAGCGGAGTCACATGATGAAATACAGTTATATTCGTTGGGATCTAAGGCACAATACAAAATGTTTATGGATCGACAATTTCTTTCTACATTTCTTTTATCACTATCGAATCATTGGGAATATGGTGTTTCTGGAACATAAGGACCATCAACAATGGTCATCCATAAATCGTAATCAATAGATTGAATATATATGTGCACGATTTTTCTAATACAAAAAATTTGTTCTATCAAACAAAGGAGGCCTAGAGGTAGATTGACCTTCAATGATATGTGACATTGCCAATGTCATATAGATCTTTAGCTTAAGACGGTGAAGTCGAGAAGATCAAAAAATAAAATGATCAAGATGTGAGCACGAGGTTATGATACCAATCATTGGCCCAGAAAATAGAATGTGACAACGATCCAATTATGCACAAAATGTGCAATCAAGGGGGGTCAAAACTATGCCCAAATAAAAATTCTTTCTAAGATAAAGAGCTTGTGCTAAATGGAAGATCAAAATATATTTGAATCTAGGTCAAGGAACCCATGCCAAAACCCTTCCGTTACACCTAAGTTATTGCAATACGGCAATAGTTGAGATTTCCGGGATTGTTTTGATTCCAAGAGTATTGATCCAAAAATACTCTTGATATAATGAAAATGCAAGCACACACTAAGGCAAACCAAGCAAACACAAGACAACCAAAACAATCACAAGGAAATAAGTGCAAGGCAAACGTAATGAGATGGAACACCAAGAAATATAGTAGTTCCCTTAGGCTTGTCCACGACCTAAGGTATATCCAATTCTCTTAAAATTATAAGGGTTCCACTAGGTAAGAATTATCTTAACGGTAGTAATCAAAACCGTACAAAGTGCCTTGAGATATTTCACCCGGAAAGCTTATAGCCTTGTGAATCTTCCGGGTGTCCACGAACTGTTGTCTTGAGTTGCTTCCGGGTGCACTCCAACCTTGATAGTCTTCCGGGTGCTATCGATCTTGAGCACTTCTAGGTGCCTCGACCTTTGCAAGTCCTTTAACCAAGGAACTTGACTAACTCTTCACGTGTAGAAAGAAATAGATGGGAAACTTAGAATTCCCTTACAATTGTGGAGCACTCACACTCTCTAAATATATTACAAGCAAAGCCTAATTCTCTACAAAAATAAATTTACAAAAGCTAAGTACAAGGAAGAGAGATATAGATAGAGATTTGAGAGAGATTTGAGAGAGATATCAATATACAAGATGTATGAGCATTCTCTTAGGGTGTTTAGGATCCTTACACATGTTTATATAGCCATATATGAGAATATAGCCATTGGGTGGTATCGTGATAAATAAATGAAACTCCAAAATGAGCATTTTGCCAAAACAATTGCCTAAACCGGTACAGGACTGTTATACCGGCCGGTATACCTGTCGGATACCTGTCCCTATTCCTATAGACCGTTTGGGCACTCCATAACTCCGATTGATGCACCGTTTTTATGGCTTTATTTTGACATCCCCTTCATTTTATTGTACAAATGAACTTGTAAAAAACGTAAGCATACTTATTCATTGTTAGAATAAGTTTTTAAGGTAAATTAAGCACTTACGAAAGTTGAGGAAAGATCTAAAATCATTCTTCTATCATAAGGGACTTAAGAAAAATATGGTAATGATGATTAAACATTGAAAACATATTTCCTTATTTTTCTCAAAGTCATTTGATTAAAACACAATGATTTGAACATTTAAGCTTTATAACCAATTTCCTTGAATAAAGAAGTTTTCAACCTTTAAGCATAAAACAAGGAAATAAAATTATATTAAT